>JAQFXP010004067.1:0-11289 GCA_034693685.1 Belba bartosi
AGCAGATACCTCGTCTCGGCCTCACAAGACGGCAAACTGATCGTATGGGACGCCTACACCACTAACAAAGTTCATGCGATTCCTCTTCGCTCCAGTTGGGTCATGACCTGTGCTTACGCGCCGTCGGGTTCGTACGTGGCCTGCGGTGGTCTCGACAACATCTGTTCCATCTATAGTCTCAAGACCAGGGAAGGCAATGTGCGGGTCAGTCGGGAACTGCCCGGACATACCGGTTACCTATCATGTTGTCGGTTCCTCGACGACAACCAAATAGTTACCAGTTCTGGAGATATGACCTGGTATTGCATCTCTCACTCTTTCTCTCTCCCCTGCCCTACCTGTGCTCCAATTGTGCTAATGTACTGTTTGTCTATTTGTGGTAATATAGTGCGCTCTGGGATATAGAAACCGGTCAACAATGTACATCATTTACGGGGCACACGGGGGACGTCATGTCGCTCTCATTATCTCCCGATATGCGAACATTCGTTTCGGGCGCTTGTGATGCGTCCGCGAAGGTATGTCCACTCGTTTGGATCAATTGTTGACCATTTGCTTACATTTGTATTAAATATCGAACAGTTATGGGATATCAGAGACGGGACGTGCAAACAGACATTTCCCGGACATGAGTCAGATATAAATGCGGTTACGGTTAGTGTTGACTCGAATAAGGTTTGGTTGCATTGAACTGATGGCTATTGTTGTGATTACAGTTCTTCCCGAACGGTCACGCGTTTGCTACCGGTTCTGACGACGCGACGTGTCGTCTGTTCGACATACGTGCGGACCAGGAGTTAGCGATGTATTCACACGACAACATCATTTGTGGCATCACTTCCGTTGCATTTTCAAAGAGTGGCCGACTTTTATTGGCCGGTTATGACGACTTCAACTGCAATGTCTGGGACTCTATGAAAGCCGAACGCGCGGGTAAGTCGGACAGAGCTGAATAGGTGTTGGACAGGTGTGCTAAGCGCTGGTTGTTTGTCCCGACAGGTGTGTTGGCCGGACACGACAACCGGGTGAGCTGCTTGGGTGTGACCGAGGACGGGATGGCGGTGGCGACGGGTTCCTGGGACAGTTTCCTCAAGATCTGGAATTAACGTCAGATAATCATAATTTAGTTATTCTAAGAATTACACAATTAATGACGGATTGATTGAAGTGAATGAATGTTATGATCTGTTCTCAAGTGAAGTGAATGACAACTAATGGCGTATTGATTCAATTGATCCAATTGATCCATTCGTACTCATTGTTCTAATTTTGTCGCAATTTTGAACTAAACTAAACTAAACTAAAAGGACTTTGACTTCACTTTTTTATGTGATGAGCCTTTAATTCGTTCATCCTTTTGGATGTACACCAAAACCATTTTAACGCAATTCTTATATTATTATTATTATTATTATTACTATTATCAACAAATGGGCTAAAACTCAACTCATTATCAATAATCCGTTTCTAACAAAAAACAAACGAATCATTTGATTGAAAACTTTGAATAAATGTCTATCAGTTTAGTTGTGTTTCGCCTCTCATTGATTCAACAAAATTATGTAAAAACAATTGAAAATCGATTTAAATTGTGTTTAAGTGGTCACTCATCAGCACTTCATTACAATTTGCTTTGAATTTGGATATATTGAAGAGTTATATACAAGTGATTCACTGTTCAAACCATTTTAGGACTCTTTGCAACTCTACTGCCATTTCAATTGCGACTTATGTGCACTCAATTGATATATACCGTAATTCAGACGACAATACATTACCACTAATACCAAACCAATAGCTATTGACTATCGAATGACTATTATTGCGATCAATGCTATTAACGGTTATATTGCGACTAAAGACTGACTAATCGGTTCAATATTCTATGAACCGTACTATTGATTAGCTCATACTCTCCGGTCAGCCAACAGACCAACACATCCAACCGTCTGGTCGGTCAACGGCGCACACGAACACCAGAACTGTCTTAGACCAGACATGAGTTGAGCGATTGGACACCACTTTCGGTGATTTGGTGGTCGACAACAGTCACAACAATATCATTACGAATGTATATCCGAATGAATGTATTGCACAAACAGTTAATGCGATATCAGTTTGGATTCGATTCGATTGTGTGGACACAACAACAACTACTACTACAACAACAACAACCAAAACAACAAACCATTCATTTCTAAGTTATAACTAAACAATGAGTTTTGACAACAAATTATTACTATATATTGAGTCGCAATTTATTTACATTGAATTGAACATAAAATTACTGTCAATTCGATTATTATTATTATTATTAGAAATTCTTAATTTGATTTGAAAAGTATTTTATTGATTGTGCCATTCATTCAGAGATTGTGTTATAAACTCATCAGTGATTATAGTTTTGTCTATTTTTTTCAATTATTTTAAGTTTTATTTGTATTTACACTAAGAACAAGAACTAATTATTATGTTTTAATTGATGACCATTTGCTTCTCTAGTCAGTCAGCTCTCGGTTTTGTCAACTTTTCTCTCCCAACCCAACAGCCATTCCCGCATCAAAGAGAGCTTCTCTTTGTTTTGCGCTTTATTTAGCAAAATCTTAATCTAAATTAGAGTCAAACCAAACAAACAAACAAATATCGCACCCATTGGTCGACAAATAAGCGAAACATTTGATAATTGTGCACAAAATCCAATACAATAACACTTGTGTTGATTGAGAAGACGAGGGTAGGGTCTGATCCGAACTTGTAGTGCATTACTTGTGTTCAGATGATTGTATTATTTGTTTATAAACCGTAACATTTGATGTAACTTAAACTGCTCTCAAAACTTGATGTATACACAAGACTTGCTTTTAATAATTAATTTTAAAGATGTATTGGATTTCATTACCAACTGACCCGAGAGTTGAGCCCCGAATCGGGTTTATTGGCACTGAAATCGTAACCGAAATTAATTATAGGCGAGTTAGGACTACTACTAATGGTCGGTCATGTAGTTAACAAATTAAATGTTTTATATAAGTTACTACTGAATAGAGGCCAGAGTTGGGTGCAATTGCACTTCCGGGCCGAGGAGGTCAGCCCCACCTCACCTCAGCTCTGGACAAGTTATACAGTTTTGTACTCAGATTGCGCTCAACTTTGTTGCTCAACATTCGGTAGTGACTCTCAACTAAATAATTGATAAGTCATTTGAAAACAATTAAAATTGCATTCAATTCGCAACTCTTCCACTATTTCTTTATTTTATTCAACAATTTATTATTATTTCTTCATTTGTTTTCTAATTAATTAACTTTTGTTAACCGATAAACGACTTCTTTATCTATTTAATAATAAATTGTACGCAAATAGAAATTGAAATTAATTCTCAATTCTATACCAATTCTTCAGAATATGTTCACAGTTTTAATTCATTTAACACTTTAACGCATTTCGACCTTATATTCGAAACATTTGTTAAATTATAAATCGATTTAATTAAAAAAAAGCTACGAATTGGATAAATACGAATAGATTTATGTTTTTAAAATTATAAATTATGACAAACATTATTCAAAAGTATTTAATTTACATTTTATTAATTTTTTGTCAATTTATTTATGATATAAAGTTCAAAATATCTTAAAAGTGCAGAATTAGCTCAAAAACGCTGACCTCTTTGCATAAACTTATTTTTAAAACTATTTTTAATATAAGTTTTACCATGGTCGTACTTTACACGTTCTCGGATTTAAGACTTTATTATTTTTGAACTACCGTAAAATCTGGTGTATTGGTCGCGACTTATACAACAAAAAAGAGATCTAGGTTAAAAATATAGACCTGCGACTTATTTTAAAAAATTTCAACAAATTTAAAATTAATTTCAATTTATTTAAAACAAATTCTTATGATTAGAATCCATCGAAATTAGAATCAGAGTCAGTATTAAATGCATTATTGTGCGACTTATACAACAAAATTATTACAATTTTTGTCAATAAATGACCTGCGACTTATACACCAGATCGACTTATAACCCAGATTTTACGGTTAACTATATATTGGTTTTAGCCGTAGATGTAGATGAGGGATGTTAAGACAATTTTCCCTCAACTGGTTGTGCTGAAAAATTTTGATTTTCATATTACTAACAAGTAAGTAATTTTGCTTGTTCAATTTTTTTAGATATTTTAGCTGCAGTATTTGTGATCATTTTTACCATGCCAATCAGCCATAATGACTTATCTTATAATTTTTGGTATAATCAATACAGACAGAAAGCCCCTAAACACTCCTATCTATGGTTAAAACCGACATATTTAGTCTTTAGTTCTAATTTTATTCCAAAAATAGTAAAGAATATTTTAAAATCCGTGAACATGTAAAGGACAATCATAGTTAGAATTTTAGAGTGTTCTATTTAATGTAAGTTTTAGGTAACTTAATCCTTCAAACTATATACAAATTTAAGCAATTTTTACTAAAAAAAAAATTTAATTTTACTAAAAATAGTGGATTTAGATGAAATTTTAGACTAAAATCTTTTCTGAGTTTTGAAATCGTAGTTTAATTTTCTATAGGATTTTGATTTAAATTTTACTTAGCTTGCTGAAATATATTTTTAAGTTTGTTCTTAATTTTGTTAAATTTTTTCTAAATTGGCATAAATTTAGTGTTTAGCTAAATTCTGTTTAAATCTAGTTTAATTAGCTTGCAAATTTTTGTTTATACTCTGGCTCTTGTTACCCTGATCAGTTTTTAACCTAATTTTTTCGAATTATTCACTTCCTGAACGACTGCTTGAATTGTATCTATCCTCTGTCTTCTGAATTGTTCGTGTCAAAAACCAACCATGAAGCTAACCAAGCTTACTATACGTGGAGAAAAGGTATTTTTAACTTGTTTTGATTATAATAAACTATTTCTTCAGATTTTTTAGATTATTGAGCATTTTGTTCATAAATTTTGGTTTGAAATATATAAAATTACAAAAAGTGAAAATTTATTAACAAAGTTTATGCGATTAAAATGAATTTTTAAATTTAATTTGCAATTAAAATTTAGCTTTTGTTCATTATTTGTAAATTGTCTCAATATTATGATTAAACCATATAATTCTTTAGAAAAATTGATAAAATAATTGAAAAATGAACTCAAATCATAAACTTTGAATAAATATTGAATTTATTTTATACACTTCCGCAAAATTAGATAAATAAATAAAAGCTATAATTACTTTAAAGAGAAATTTCCTAAAATAAATAAAATCATAACTTATTATATATAAAAATATTCCGAACTCTTTGCTATTTGCAAAGTCTCTGCATTTGATAGCGAAATGCAGTCTATACATCGAAAACTGAATGCATTTTATCAATGATATGAGTTTCAAATAGGTTTGACTTATTTTTGTTCCCAATCTCTGTAAGTGTTTGCAAAACTGTTTTCTCTAATTTGATGGTTCTGTTCAATAGAACAAATTTTATTGCAATATACAGTTTATTTCAGTTCAAAATAAGCTCAAATTTTAGCCGCACTGTAAAACATTGTTAGTTTTATATTGCAACTATATTTTTATCCTGATTTGGCTGTAATAAACAGCATAACTCGAGTCGAATTTCACGCCAAAGTCTACAGTAATTTAGAAATAAATATATTTTAGGTTTTTTGCTTTTAATGTCAATAGTATTTTGATATTCAGATTTTATAAGTTTTTTAGTTTGTAAGCTATGTTAATATATTTAAATCTAACAGTATTTTAAAAATGTAATTGTTAATTAATATTTACTATTGTTTTAATTAAAGTTGGTGCATTGATATAGTATTAAATTAAAAATTGTCTAAAAGTTTTCTATAGATACCAGCAAAAAATAATTTTATATCAAAAATGCATGTAGAATCAAGTAATTAATTTTTATCTAAAAAATTGATATTGCTACTTTGCTAGGTTGATGAGAAAACTGAATAAAATGTCTAAACTCCAGCACTGATATCGTTTCTACAACTATTCTAGCGATCACAGCGCCACTCAAATAATGCTAACGTATAGACTCTATAGAGAATAGTATTCCGTCTTCTCATCAACATATATAGATAAAGAATTTTAATTTGTTATTATTTAGTAACTTATGAGTCTAAATAACATTAGAATATTCGACATTTGAATATTCAATATTAGTTTATTCGACATTTTCATAATTATTTTAAAAATATTTTTGTCTCATATCAATTATCAATTAGTGTTTTTGCATTCCTATAACGTTTGCTATACTACTTCAAAAAGAATTATACAACTTTGGGATGCATCAATTTGATCTTGTAATTTTACTCTCATTTGTCTTTATCAATTAAATTATTAACTACTTCAATTTAATTGAATCAAAATACAAAAATTTCAATTTATAATAATAATTAAGTTTTATTAATATTTAGAAAGAAATCAATTAATTATATTCCTAACTCAGCCCTTGTTTTATTTATTGATTTAATATTTGACTCATTGATCAAAAGCCAACTTTTCATATGCATAGAAACCAACTCTGATTCAAGTGATCTACAGCTTCACACTTGTCATCTGTTATTTCTATTTCCTCAAAGGGTTATCTCTCCCTCTCTCTCTCCCTCATAGTAACGGCATATGTGTGCGGATATAGGTGTGGGTTCTAAACAAGTTATGTAAACAATTCGAAACAACTATTTATTGTAAAATGTATTCAATTTTAAAGAATTCACTAATACTTCGATCAATAGTTTTATTAATTTTATTTAAATTCAGTTATATTTACGCAAATGATAGCAAAGATATAAAAAGTAAGTATTTATAAAGTTTTTCATAAATTGTTTAGAAATTCATAAAATATCTAAAAAATAGTTACTTTTAGTTAAGTTCTAATATAATAGAGTAGACAATAGTAGAGAAGTTAAGAGTAGAGAAGAGTAGAGAAAAGTTGATTTAATTGCTTTAATTGAAATTCTGGTTAGAAATTAATTTATTGGTCACTACTGTCGCCACTCATATCACCGATGGATTTGTTCGCTTCAACCGTTCAGTCAATACGTATGGACACAAACTCGAGGCATGTCTTGAACGCACAAAAAACACAAGAATTACAGAATTTCAAGAATAAAGGTTTGATTTTATATTTAGGTGTTGGGACTCAACCAGCAGTGGAAGGGCGGAGATGTGGCTACGAGTCCCGGCGGCGGACATAAAGTCAATTTACTTAAGAACTTGATTAGCGACCACAAGAACGACAATAATCTCGTTATTCTATTTGTCGACAGGTTTTGCAGTTGTTTTTGATTTAAGACAAAATTCTCAATAAATTCTTCAATTCTTTTAGTTTTGATGTTATCTTAACCTCGAGTTCTGACGAAATACTTAAGCGATTCCTTGAAATGGATGCGAAAGTGGTTTTCTCTTCAGAAGGATTTTGTTGGCCAAACAAGTCTTTAGCTGTAATTTTAAAAATATTTTTTAAATCAAATCTTTATTGCATTTAAAGATCAAATCAAAGTTTAAAATTTAATTTCAGATAAAGAGTACAGCAATTGAATAAATTATTAACAGTTTGTTTAGATCTGATTCTGGATTTTGGTTTAAATATTACTAATAATTGACGTCTAATTGCGAATTAAATTATTAAAAGTTTTAGAATAACTTAAATTTATGTCTAAACTATTTTAATCAAATTATTTAATTTGAGACATAATTTGATAAATTGAATAGAAATCAGAGACTCTATATGCGCTCAATTATACAAATTTTAAACTCAATGCTCGTTATTGTTAGGTTGATAACCAATACGACTTAAATGTTAATTAAGTATATATTTTAAGTAATTTCAATAATTTTAAGATTATTGTTAAACAAACATAAAATATGATATTAAAAGCTCAGAAATCTATTCCTGAGATTCCATATTCATTAAAATATTACAACATTTATATCATTATTAATTAATACAATTAATAATGTTTTTGAAAGAATATAAATGTTAATTAATATAAATGTAAAAATAATTTAATTTTATGAATTTGTATTTACAAATTATTTTAATATTTTAAATTTATTAAAATTTTGTTTAATTTTTAGTCAAAATACCCAAAATCTGATGCCGAAGGAAAACAATATTTGAATTCTGGCGGTAATTGTTTGTGAATTAATTTAAAACAGTTTAAAATTTGAAATGAATGGCAGGTTTTATTGGGTTCGCGCCTCAGATCCACCAAATGGTGTCGACTTCAGAGATCAATGACTTAGACGACGATCAGTTGTTTTATACCAATATATATATTGATTCAAACTTAAGAGTAAGTCAGTGTCAGTCTTAAAGATCTTCTTTCCTTCAATTTATATTAATTATTAAATTTAAAGAAAAAAATAGACATAAAGTTAGACCGAAGGGCCAACATATTTCAGAACCTGAACGGAGCTGTCGGTGACGTTGAGATCCGTTTTTCTGACGACGATTCCTACGTACAAAACACTGCCTTTCAAACCAACCCATTAATAATTCACGGGAACGGCGCCAGCAAGGTATGCCAACCCGATCCGACCAACCAGTTAGCAATTAATTGAAATTTAATTACAGGTTGGACTCAATTCTTTGGGCAATTATTTGTCGAAGTCATGGCATCCAAAATATGGTTGTCTTTCTTGCAATGAAAACAAAATAAATTTAAATAATATTCCGATAACTGAATACCCTCTGGTGCTGATCGGCATTTTTATCTCACACGAGACTCCATTTTTAATGGAATTTTTCAAATATATTGTTGAACTTAATTACCCGGAAAACAGAATCAATTTGTTTGTGTATAATAACATTGCATATCACGCCAAAGACGTCCAAAATTTTGTTGATCAGTATAGGCAAAAGTATAGAGCAATTAATGTATTTGCGTCCGACAAACTGGAATGGGAGGCCAGGAATTCAGCGCTGTATGAGCTGTTTTTTATTTTTTACATATTATTTAACTAAGAATTTAATTATGTTTTTAATTGTTTTGCTTCTAATGCAGCGATGAGTGTCTAAAAGTCAATTGCGATTATTATTTATCCGTCAATTCTGACGCCAGACTTACAAACAGTCAAACCTTAAGATTATTAATTGAACAAAACAAGTAATTTATATATAAATATATAGAAATTTCAAAAAAATCTCAAAACTATTTTGTTCAGAACCGTAATCGCGCCGATTCTGGTGCGATCAGACCAGTTGTGGTCTAACTTCTGGGGCGCCCTATCGTCTGAAGGATATTATTCTCGTTCTCACGACTACATCCAAATTGTGAAGAATGAGCGCCGGTATGTAAATACTGATTGTTTTAATTTATTATTTAATAATTATACAGGTTTTCCAATATTATATATTTTTAATAATAAATAAAATTATAATTTGCATTAAACTGTGTTTGAGCTTAAATCAAAATATAAGTTAAATTAATTTATTGAAATTCAAAATATTGCTTAAATTTCGAGATTAAAAAAGGATTGAATTGAAAAATGTTGGTTCAAAGCCTAAACTGCAATTATAACATAATTGTCTTAATTATGATATTATTATAATTTTAAGTAGTTTATATTGACGTCAAATTTTAATTAAATCTTTTTTTGTCAATTTTATTTAATTTAATTGTTAATAGATAGGTTATAATTAAAATGATTAGGGTTTTGTAATTAATTTTTTTAAAATTTTAATTTATGTTTAATCATAATTGGAAGAATTTTAGAAGTATTTGGGAAAAGCTTAAATCGATAATTTTTGATAACGTTATTTGCATTTTTTTCTTGGAGTTTTTTAAAAATAATTTAGATTAATCAATTTGTTTTGATGGGGATTTAAAAAATTAAATACTAATTGCTATTTATTTGTTTTGAATAAAAATTTTTATTTGATTTATATAAATAATAATAATATAAATTAATATAATATAATAATTAATGCCTGAAAATGAAAGTAAAATGCAATTTGAAAGAGATAACTAAAGAGTTAGAATAAACAATGGACACTAATATTAAATATTTACCATAATAATTACTTTAAAATTTAAAAATGATTAAAGTAAATATTATTCTTTAATACTGTATAATTGAATTTTGACCTCAGTTTTAATCCCTTTCACATTGCATTTTTCCTTCAGTTCCAGGCACTGATAATAAATAACTAAAATATATTATTTAACTTAATAATTTATGTTAAAAATAAAAATATGCCATGCCGAATTTGCATTAAAATACTATAATTGAAATTGAACTTGGTATTGAATATGTTTTTGATACCTTACATTTAATAGTCTTGGCATAAAATAAATTTATAGTTTTAAACATTTTAAATTGATAATTTACAAATTAATTGATTGCTATTAAGTAAATTGGCAATAAATTAATTACAAAACTATAAATTAGAAATAATTAAGATTAATTCAATTACAAATGACTTAATTTTAATCAATTTATTTTTAAATTAATATGAAAAAACATTTAAAAATTAAAATTTATTTCATTTCATGTATTTTTATTTTGATAAAACAAATTTGTATTTAATTCTGAAATCTAATTATTTTTAGTAAAGTTTCAGTTTTATATTATTTATTCTTTTAATTAAATTTTAATATAAATACAAAGTCCACAAACATTTAATAACAAGAACTAATTTCTAAAATTAATTAAATAAATAAACAAATTGAGTAGAAATTGTTGTACCGGTAACATTGAACATTTTTTACATTAAATTCATTTAAGTAATATTATTATTATTATTATTAATTTACTTGTTACAGTTAAAAATTTCTAAATATTTAGTTATTAATTGCATTGAAACTTTCTAATTATATGTAATCTTTTTTTTAATTCAATATAAAATTCCTTTTGTTTTAAATTATTTAAGTTTTTCGTATTTCTCTGTTCACTAATTATTTTTCTAACCTTTTCTTCATTATATTAAACCATTAAATATCGAATTTAGTTCTGATTATTAAAATCATTTTTGTCAGAATTTTATTTCCAACATAAGTTAGATTTAATATAAATAGAATAAAAGCCATAATTGAGATAATCTCATCCACTCGACTCCTATGTCTCTTAATGTTAGACAAATATTTGGTTTGCAAAATATAAACGAAAATGACCTAAAAGTCCGCTTTGAAGTTACGTCTGTCGACCGTATATTTGTTGTTTGCCTGAAATCAAATATTTAAGAAAAATAGTTAAGAATTTCAAACTAAATATTAGCTATTTGATTAGATCTTGATACTTTTAAAGAGTAGTATTAAATTATTATTATTATTATT
>JAQFXP010004068.1:0-11288 GCA_034693685.1 Belba bartosi
ATATTTAATTTAATAAAATTTAAAATTTTGACAATAGGTGGCGTTATTTTCGCCAAAGTGAAAGTTATTTTTGAAGGGGAAACTTTCACCGAAATTTCAAGCAACTTTCACGTAAAAGTTTCCCAAGCTTTCAGTACTTACAACGCTAATTTAATATAATTTTACTATTAAATATTTTATTTAAAGTTAAAATACTTATAACATCAAATAAATATTTTATTTTAGTCATTAAATTTTTTCAAATATTCAATTTGTGTATTAACAACTACCCAACATTTAAATTACCCTGACTATACATAATATCTAGATAAGATAAGTATTTAATCAATTGATATTATTTTAGTTATATAATGTTTTAAAAAATAAAAAAATAGCTAATTGTCTTTATTCTGTTGTGGCCACAATAAATGAGTAAAATCAAAAGCATTATTTTATTAAAATAACTAATATTGTGGCGTGTCTATCGAGTCACCTGCGGCCTGAGTTGATCTCCCGGTGCTTTTCAGTCACCGTCGGTTAACTCAGTAGACACTGCCACTGATTTGTTTAGTGTTGGCTTCCGTGGAGTAGTCCAAGTATGAACTACTCCTTCTCTCTCGTTCTCCTCCTTGGCTTCCATGGCCAGGCGCACCGGTAGTTTGTAGATGTGTAGAGGGTGTGTCACTGGTTGATATGACACAAGTCTCAACTTGACTCACTCGCTATTTGTTACTCTGATATAACCGGAAGTTCGATTAACAACGACTTCCGTTTGGATTCACTTACATATAAATTGTAGTAGATTTTAATTAAAATCAAATTTAAGTTTTATTTAATTATTAATTATAAATTTAGTATTTGTTTCACATATTTAGAGTAGATTACATTTTAGATTCTATTTATTCATTATTTAATATTTGATGTTATATTACTCAAGTACTGAACAATTATTTTGAGTCCGCTCTTAAAGAGCTCAAAGACTAGACTCTTCTCTATGAGTACTAGGACTAGACTAATATGAAAATCTATTTAACTCAAACTTATCAGTTCGTATCGGATGTTATTGTAAGTGTTTGTTACTTGAGTTTACATATATTAAACTTAAACTAAGAATATGAAAGTTGAAATAATTTAGAATTTTCGTACTTTTATGCATGAGACTGTTTATTGGCGCCTCACAATATTACTTTACAGTTAATCAAATATTGAAAAAATATTAAAAATTTTTATTATTAATAATAATATATTTGATATAACCTTAAGTTTTGTAAAATTAAAATAATTTATATTTTAATTAAATCTATTATTCATATAAATTTTTTAATTTGATAATATTTAAATAGTTTACCATTAATAAAATTATGTTAAAGTCTTTCTTTTTTACTGATATTTAAATACTTCTTAAATACTTACAATGATTTTATTTTTGGTGCCCACGGCATATCAAATAATAATAATAATTTTTAAAAACATTTTCTTATAAAATAAATATTTTTTGTATTATGTACGCCACTGGGAATGTTTAGTGTTTTTGTTTTCAAATTTGTACTCTTTATACTTTATAAAAAATAATTTTTTTTGAATAAAATTTTTATATGTAAGATACAAATTTTATTAAATTTTACATTACAGTATATTTTTCAAATTTGAAATAGTTATAATTTATAAACATATTCAGTAAAATTACAGTTTTTATTGAAAGAATATAAACTGTAATTTTATAGACAAAATTTATTAATTTTGTGTATTTGTCGTATCTTCATTAAGCTCTAATATAAAATAAACTCAAAATTATGTTTAAAATTTAAAAGTTTTAAATATATTCTTTAATTTTTTAAAAATAAAAGTTAAAAAATAATTTAACAATAACCACTTTAAAAGCCCTCAGTGGAGGTTAAATCACAAATAACTATTATTTATATTACAAATTGTTTTTTAAAATAATTATTATTTTTCAATTTGCCGTGGGCACCAAAAATAAAATCAGTTATATTATTTTCTTTGTATTGTACCTTAGCTTAAACTGTTTACCATTGTTTTGTTTTGGTATAAAAAAATAAATATTATACATTTTATAAATAATTTCTAAATTTGCAATTGATTTAAGTAAATTAAATAAATAAATGATATAATAAATTTGTCCATAGGAATTTTAATTCAATTTTATTTTAATATTTATTCAAATGATTGTTTTAAATATTTTTATTTAAACCATTTTAAAATTTTATTAATATGAACAACATCTAATAGTTCAATAAAGTTGATTAATTATTTGAACAATTTTGATCATTCTGATTGTTGATAAACAATTAAAACTGTAAAGTACATAATTTATTTTAAAAAATTTGATAATTTTTTTACATCTACCGGTTATAATTTTGATAACATATTTGTACATAAAATATTAATTACAATTTTATAATTTAAAATATAAATTAAAATATTTATTTTAATTAAAAGAGTTTAAAAACTTTAATACTATTTTTTGAATAAATTGTTAAATACAAATATTTATTATTATGTTAACATATTGCTTAAAATTGATTAAATAATAGTAAAGTAGATTTTTTAAACTAATTAAAAATTATCTATATATTTTTAAATTTTATATTATTAACAGTTTTAAATTAATACAAATATTATTTAATTTTAAACTTAAACTAATATAAATAATTAAATCATTGAAATAAATTATACACTAAAAATTAATTACATTATTTATTAAATATAATAATAATAAAAATAAAACCCAGAAACATTTTACGCAAAATTTTATAATTTATAAGTAATATTATTTTTAATTATGTAACATTAAGTACTGTAATATTATTTAATTAATTCAAAATTTATATTTAAAAAATTTAACTATAATATTTTTGGGAGCGAAGAGACTGGATCAATTTTTTAAATATAAATTATTAATTATTAAGTTAATATATTAAATAAAAAATATGATTGTTTTATATCAGGTAAAAATTCCATAAATTTCAAAATTTTGATTTATCCCCTTCCCCTATCAAGCTTTTTGCGATACGGTATCCACCTTCTACTTTTTGCAAATATTTTTGTTTTATCTGCAAAAATTAAGAAATTTTCCCTAAGTTGGTCCTAAATCTGATTTAAAACCAGTTATATTAGGCTAAATTTCATTATAAATATATGGGTTTTTAAGCGTTTTTAAATAAATCTCTCTACTGTTCCCCTTTTTTATTTGGCCAAAATTTTAAGAAAATCCCTTACCTGATTCCCATCTAGATTGCCCGATCTTCTCGATGCCAGTTTTATGTTTATATTTTAAAATTCAAATTTTATTGCAATACCTCACAAATTGTTATATACATGTATATTTTGTTGTTTGCAACAAAACGCTATATCCAACAAATAATACAGTTTTAACATGCAAATAAGCTCTAAATATTAAATTAATTAAATATAATTTTCTTTTGTTATTAAGTAAATGTTGTGTAAAAATTAAATATTTTATTTAAAAAAATGAAATATATATAAAAATTAGTTAATCACATAATAAAAATTTTATATTTATCTATAATTTAAATGTTTCCAAGCTACTAACAAGGAAACAAATAAGGTGATCAAATCTTTTTAAAATTATTATAATTTTAATTTATTGTGAGTAAGATAATTATCTAAATTTTAAATTATAATCAGGCTTACAAAATTAAAACAATTAAAATTAATATTTAAAATAATCATATCCTTTAATAACAACTTAATAAGTTATATTTTTTCAATTTAAATTCAATATATTTCGTTTAGATTATTAACAACTTTATATGTCAATTTTTACCAATTTTTGTTTAATGCACACATTTTATCTTATTAACAACCATCTTTTATAAATATATTGTAAACTTAAAATAAATAATTTTATTAACAAATTTAAATTGTTGTGAACAAATAATATTTATATTTAAGATTAAAATTAATATTAATATTGTTTTTAAATCATTTTATTTTAAGATTTGTCAATGTAAAATATTTTTAAAAAAAATAATGTTTCTTGGTTTAAAATTAAAATTTGCTATTTAAAAATATAGATAACATTTTATAAATACAAGCTGTAATATAACATTATTATATTCAAATAAAATATGAAAAATAATAAAATTTATTTGTGGTCAATAGATAGAGAAACTTTTTGTTTAAATTAATTTTTATAATTTTATATTTATTTTAATATATAAAATAATTAATATTTATTTAATATTATATATATTTTTTAATTTAAAACTTACCATTATTCTTCACATATTGTTGCATAGAAAGAGGTTTAATTTATGCAGAAATTTCTCAAAGTTTATTAGAAATTTAAATAAATGCAAAGAATAAAACAAGTTATAAAATCTTAAATAATATTGTATATCTAATTGAGTTAAAATGTTAATATTCAAATGTTAAAACATTTAAAAATAAATTAAATTAAAATAACGTTAAATAATTACTAAGGCCATTACCTCATCGCTTTTTTTCATCGCTTTTTTATAGACATCAGATGGTACAGAAAAATGTCAATAAATTACGACAAATAAAATCATATATGGTTTTATATTATGAAAAATATTTAAATTAAAAATAAATATTGTTAGATCGAATTTTGTTAAGTCGAATATAGTTAAGTCGAATATAGGTAAGTCGAATATTGTTAAATCGAATCTTGTTAAGTCGGATATAGTTAAGTCGAATATTGTTAGATCGAATATAGTTAAGTCGAATATTGTTAAGTCAAATATTGTTAAGTCGAATATTGTTAAGTCGAATATAGTTAAGTCGAATATAGTTAAGTCGAATCTTGTTAAGTCGAATATTGTTAAGTCGAATATAGTTAAGCGAATATTGTTAAGTCGAATATTGTTAAGTTGAATATAGTTAAGTCGAATATTGTTAAATCGAATATAATTAAATCGAATATAGTTAAGTCAAATATTCGATCTAACAATATTTGATTTAACTATATTTAACTTAACAATATTCGACTTAACAAGATTCGACTTAACTATAATCGACTTAACAAGATTCGACTTAACTATATTCGATCTAACAATATTCGACTTAACAATATTCGACTTAACTATATTCGACTTAACAATATTCGACTTAACAAGATTCGACTTAACAATATTCGACTTAACAATATTTGACTTAACAATATTCGATCTAACAATATTCGATCTAACTATATTCGACTTAACAATATTCGACTTAACAATATTCGACTTAACTATATTCGACTTAACAATATTCGACTTAACAAGATTCGATCTAACAATATTTATTTTTAATTTAAATATTTTTCATAATTTAAAATCATATATGATTTTATTTGTCGTAATTTATTGACATTTTTCTGTACCATCTGATGTCTATGAAAAAGCGATGGAAAAAAGCGATGAGGTAATGTCCTTAATAATTACTTAATTTTTAATTTGAACATTTAAACTAAAACAATTTTTTTAATTTGCAAATAATTTGCAATTGTTCGACATAACAAATAACAATTTTGAGTTAAAACAAATTAAAATAGTAAATTTTTATACAAAATCTTATATTTTTAGATGCAATTATTTCAGTTAATATTTACAAATCAATTTCAACATTACCGATTTTGGCATTACCTGGTTAAGTAAACTCTGCGTACAAGACTATCATTGCCCCATTAATTGTTAGTGTAAGAGGTGTTTAGCCACAAACTAATTCTGTTTCAACTGCGACATAGATCTATGCTTAACTGTGACAACATTCTCGTTACAACACATTAAAGTCAAGTAATGCTCCCTGACCTAGTTGAAATCCCTGATTAAACAGAGAAAATTCTCCAGCAGTAATATAAAAAACAATAAAGTAAAAAATCTGAAATAAAGTGTATTTATATTTTAATTAATATTTAAACTGTAAATTATAAAAGTTTATAAAACTTTATATCTGTATTTTGAAATTTATAATTAATTTTGGAATTCCAGTGAAGTGAGTAGATAACGAAAATAGGGTACAAAACAAGAATTTTGCAATTTATATTTTAAATGAGCGAAACTTTTTATAATTTTAAACTTATTTCTCTTTCTGCACCTGATTTTTATTTTTTATCAATGATTTAATTGCAAAACTTTAAAAATAGTAACATTTAAATTATTCACAATTTATTAAACTTTAAACTATAAAAACTTTAACTAATTATATTTTGTATGAATTGACGATTAATTGCATTAATGTTGCTATTGTGAATTAGAGTTTTTGGTGAAAATATTAATGTTATAAATATTATTTGTTTTTAAAACTTAAAGTAAATTTATATTAAATGTTTAAAACATATAACTATTTGCTTTGTTTATTTTTATAACTGTTTAATTTATATATAAACAAAATAAAATTAATAACTGAAAATCTAGTATTTTTTCAAAAATACATAAATTTCTACTTATGTCTTCAGTAGAAAAAAAGACATAAATCTTATATTAGAAAAATTGTCGAGCACTTTGCTCACAATTTAAATTGCACAATTTTGGTCTTTTAAAATACTTTAGTTATCTACTGACTATTAAGAAAATATTTATTAATAAAATTTTTAAGAAATGTATATAAATGTGAACTAAAATCATAAAAAAATTTTTAAAAACTAAAAAAACTAATAATTAGAACTTAATAAAATTAAAATTATTTTAATTAATATGCTAAATTTTAAAGAAAAAATATTATATTCGGATATCATTTTCATGGTATTTTTTTAAAGCTACTATAAAGTTTATAGAGAAAATTATTTTTTTTGGCTAAAATTATATATTAAAAAAAATTAAATTAGAATTTAAATTAATTAAAACATTAAAAAATTAAAATTTTAAAATAATTGTATAAAAAAATGTTTTAACATATGTCATTAGTTTTGGTCAGTTGTCGGCGACGACAGGTTTCTGATTGTCGACACCTTTTGAAAAACAGAAACTGTAAGCTATTATTGAAATTTATTTTTTTATTTTTTAATATTTTTTAAATAAATAATTAGATATTTAATGGATAATTAAATTGTAAATATTTTTATTGTAAGAAAAAACGTTAAAAATAAAATCTTATTAACAATTAATAAATTTATAATTTGAAAAATATTTTAAATACTGTTTATAAATAATTATTTAGAGTTGAAAATGAGTTAAATAACATATCTTTAATTTAATGGAAACTGTAAAATATTTTCGAATTTAAGTAATATTTCCTTAAAATATTATTTATTGAATTATTGTTTGGAAATAAATAATTTAAAAAATTTCAATATTTACTAATAAATTATTTCATATATTATAGAAAAAATTAATTTATTTTTTATAAAATTTTTGCATTTTATGTTGAAATGCAAATACCGTATTATTTAATAGCAATCGTTATTTTATAAGAATTGTAATATTAAATTAAGATATGATTTGATCTTCATACTATTATTTGAAAAAACAAAACTATGGTTCATATAAACAATTTTTTATAATATTCAAAATTTAATCAGCTTATTATTTGTATAAATTTTATCAGTTTAATAATATTAAAAATTGATAAATTAATATTTATTTAAAATATTTTATAAAAATATTTATTAAATAAAAATAAAATTATTTTATCTAATTTAGACTGGCATTTAATAATCTAACATAATTTTAATTTTTAAATGTCTAAAATTATTTTTAGTTTGTTTATTTTATTTTGTTACATTTTTTATTTATTGAACTGTAAACATTTTAAATTCAAAATTTTATTTGAAAATTAATATATAATATTTAACAAAATTATATATTATATCTAATATTGTTTTAATTGAATTTATTATTATTTTTTATATTTAATCAAATCATTTAAAATAAATATTATTTGTTGACATTTTTTTTAAATATTTAATTTTTGTAACTTGATTATTTTAAATAAACTAAATAAAATATTTTTCTTGCAAAATCGCGCTTATTATCAAATATTTTGTGGATATCAGGTATTATACAAATTTAACAAACCCTAAACAATCCCAACAAACAACTCATAATAAACAACCTCTAATTTGATAATCCCTACTAAACAACCCTTAAACAACACTTACAAACAACTCTTATTGAAAAAACCTCAAACAACCGATAAAAGATCAGTTGTCGGCGACGACAAGTGTTTGGTTGTCGAAACTTATAGGTAAAATAAAACTGTAATTTATTTTTGAATTAATTTAATATATTTTTAAAATATAACTTAATAATTTATTGGGAACTAAACTACATTAGCATTTCTTCATTTTTAGAAAATGAATTGCTAAATTCTATAAAACTTAAAAAAGTACCTTCCAGACTATCAGCGCGATTCACTAGGGGAGGAACCTAAATAGCTATCCATTTGCAAAATGTTATTTAATAAAATTAAAGTACATTTTTGGATAAGTACAAAAATAGCTTTTATATCTGCAAATGCGTACTAAAAAATAAAAATATAATTATGTAAACTTTTACTCTTAAATAGATATTACAGTATTATAAAATCATATTATTTCAAAGACTTTTTAACTTTTAAATATGAAATAATATTTTATTAATATTTATTTACAGTTTATCTTTAATGTAAATATATATTTTAGATAAAAAGTTAATTATAATTATTTTAAATTAATATTTATTTACAGTCTTTAAAAAAAATAAAATTAAACATATTATGAATGTATATATATTATAAATAATAAAATACAGTTTAAAATGATATACAAAGAATGATTAAATTTATTATTATGTCTATTTATATTATTTATTATATATTTTTTAATTTTATATTTATTATTATTATTAATTATTAATTTTATATATAAAAATATTTTTATATTAATATAATTTTTAATAATAAAATTTTTAATAATCAATATAGTTTAATATAATTAATATACGGAAATTAATAATATATATAATATTTATCTAGACAAAAAAAATTAATCAATATGATTAATACTAATGCTAAAAATTAATCATTGATTAAAATTTATTTAATTTTTACTCTATTCTATAAATATTTTCAACTGGTATAATATTTTCAACTATTTACAACAACTATTTATAGTATATATGTAAAAAATAAAATTTCAAATAATTGATAAATATTTCTTTATTTTGAATTTGAACTTTTAAAAGTAATATTTTTTAAAATAAAAATATATAAAAATTTTAAATAAAAACACGTTTAAAACAACCATTTTTAATTTGTTTATATAAAATATTTATACAATTTTTAAAATGAATATTGATATTTATTGTGTAGTTAATGCAATTAATAATTATATTAATGGAATAAATAATGAGAATTATTATAAAAGTTTTTTAGCTCAAAAAACAGTTGAATAAATTTATAAATTAATTAGTGAATACAACCCAATAATAAATGAATGCATATCAACACAAAATGAAGAGAATATTACAGTTTATTGTGACTTAAATACAAATACAAATAATTTGGATTCTATTCAAAGTGAAGAATCAGATGATTCTGATAATGAAATTTTAAATTCAGTTTCCAATTCTTGTATAAGTGACTTAAATTATGTTAAAAAAGTTGTCGAACATATGAAAAAATATCCTAACCATAAATTTAAAACAATTCATACATTATTTCAACTTGTGAAAACTAAAAATGAATTTTTACATTTGCAAAAATTTGCAAATAAAGGCTGTTATAAATTAAAATTAGATGAAATTTATGAGTTTTGTTTTAATAAATTTAAAGATAGCCGAAATGCATATAAAACTATTATTTATTCAGACATAAAATTATGGGCTGTTATTAAAGCTAAAGAGTTAGGTGTGTCTCAAATTTGCTCTGGGGCAAAATTTGTCAGAAAATTTGTTAATAAATATAAAATTACTACAAGAGCTGTCACAAAAATTATTAATTCAAATAATAATTGTAATAATTATTCGCTAATTCAAAAAGATTTTATTGATAATATTAAATTTAATTTAAAACATTTTGATTACAGTTTAATAATAAATTCCGATCAGATTGGCTTTAATTATGAAATCTCACCTAAGAGAACGTTAAGTTGGAAAGGTGAAAAATCAACTTTAATTTCAGTTCAAAATATATCCTCAACCAAAAATTCGTTTACTATTTTACCTACAATTTCATTAGAGAGTAGATGTGTTGGAAAGCTATTAATTTGTTTAAAAGAGACTTCAAATACATTCGGACCTATTGTTCAATTATCTTTTAATGAATTATTAAAAATTGTAAAAAATGTTGAAATTATTTGTTCTATATCAGGAAAAATGGGAAACATTGAAGTTAAGAAATGGATTAATACATTTTACGACAACTCATTTTCTAATAATCAAAACAGTAATAATAATAAAATTAAAATAATGCATCTACTGGATTCATATCCAGCTTATTGGAATTCAAATTTTGATACGTATTATAATAGTAATAATTTTGATATAATTAGGAAAAAAATACCTCCAAATTGTACCCCATATTTACAACCCATTGATGTTTATTTCGCTTTACCCTTTAAGAAAATTGTTAAAAAGTTTACTAAACGCGTAATTTTAGATAATTTTAATATTAAATTAAACAATAGATTAGTAATTATTAAATATATGTCATTATTTTGGTTTCAATTAAATGCTCCAGTATTTACAAACATGATAATATATGCTTGGTCTGCATCTGGATATATAAATAAGGCAAATTCTTTTTCGAATGTAAATCAGATATTATTTTGTGTTGATAATCCAGTTTGCAATCAATTAGAATGCAATAATAATTTTTTTATAAAATGTGCTCATTGTAATATAAGTTTATGTTTAACTCATTTTTTTTTATGATTATCACGTTTGTAATTAAATAATATATTTATTAATTATATTTTTAAAAATATATTATTATTTTGTATATATAAATTAAAATTTATTAATTATATAAACAAATTAATTTTAACACTTTATTTATTTATAATAAATAAAAATTTCAATAATTTTTAATTATGATTAAATGTCAGTCGAGATTATATTTTTAATATCAAAATAAATAATTTATAATATCTAATATATGTTATCAATTGCGCAGATAATTTTATTAAAATTTTATTGATATAAATATATAAATAATGCAATATATTATAAAATATCAAAAATAAATAATAATAAATATAAATAAAACTACTTTTTATATCATTTTAAACTGTATTTAAATATTTATTATATTTATATTTCCATAATATTGTAGGTCAATTTTATATTTTATTACATTTACTATTGAATTATATTTGCATTTGTTTTTCAATAATTATTATGTTT
>JAQFXP010004069.1:0-11286 GCA_034693685.1 Belba bartosi
TTTGATCTATGGGTACATCCATTTGGATATTGAGATAAACCTATTTTATAGAAGTGTTTTCCCGCAGAGTTCAGACGCAGATTATGCGGTAATACAATGTTTGGGTCAATTATTTTATTGAACATTAAAGTCCTTTTATTATTTCTACTAAATATATAACAAATATTAGAGTAATCGGCAATAAACTGTTTGACTTAAACTTTATTTTTTTATATTACTGTAGTTATATTAATACTTAATTAATATTGCTGTAATTTAAAAAAAAATAAATATTAAATTATTAAATGTATAATGTAAATTATTAAATTTATACAAATAAACGCTAGGTTTTTAATATTCTTAACATTAATTTCTTAGGTTTTAGTATTTTATTTTAATTTTTATGTTCTAAATATACAAATTTTAATCTATTATATCAATTAATGCAAAAAATTATAATTATGCTAAAAATAAATTATTTTATTAATTAAGTTAATTAATTATTTTTTTAAGTTGACTATATTTAAATTTTTTTAAATTAAAAATATGGTCGATATTTTGTTATTTTTACCATAATAAAATATAAAATATAATAAATAAAATTTAAGTTATTTTATTTATATGCAAATATCTGCACAGATTAATAAGAAAAAATCAGGCAAAAATCCCCCTTTTGGTTTTGAAAACTTGGATTTATCCCCTCCTTCTAGCATTTGGTCCGAAAAAAGGTACCCCCCTCGACGTTTTGCCGGTCGCCTTAAGGCGGCCGCCAAATTTTTGTGGTTTTTGCCCAAAATTAGAAAAGATTTCTTAAATTGGTGCTAAATCCGGTTTTAATATTGTTAATTTAGCTTAATTTAGTTTAAATCCAGTTAAATTAGGCCAAATTTTACCATAAATATATAGGTTTTTAGCGTTTTTGAAAAAATCTCTTGCCTGATTCCCCCTAGGTTTTTGGCCAAAATTTTGAGAAAAATCTCTTTCCTGATTCCCCCTGGATCGGCCGACCTTCTCGATCTTTGATATTAAGTAGAAATTTTAACAAAGAAATCAGTCAAAAATAGCATTTATTTTTAAAATTGGCATTTAAGTCTCTTTTCTAGCAAATTAAGCTGTCAAATGTTTTGTTTTTTAACAAAGATTTTAAAAATTTAACTTGTTGCTAAATTTGGGTTAAATTAAATTTAATTAAATAAAATTTTATCATAAATTTATATATTTTTAAGTGTTTTAAAAAAAGGATTTTTATTGATTCCTTACTGGATTGACCGATTTTTTTATTTTTTGATATTAAATATGTCTCAAAATGTTATCATTTCAAATATAAAATTTTAAGCGTTATTTTTATTATTTATGAATTTTATATATAAGTTTGATATATTTTGTATTATTAAAAAATTTAAGATTGTAAATTATTAATTGTAGATGTAAATTAGTCATGTTAATTTATATTTTACTATAATAATTTAGATTTTTTTATAGCCAAATTAAAAACATTAAATTTTGTTTAAAACTTGATTGTTGCTTTTTTAATGGAAAATTATTTTTTGACTCAGGGTAAAATTTGCATTTTAATGGAAGATTTTGATTTAATTTAATTTCCTTAAAAAATATAAATTTTAAATTAACTTAATTAATAATTAAAAAACATTTTTTATTAAATTTTTATTATAGTGTTTACAATATGTTTTAGTAGTTATTATTTTACAAATCATATCATTATTTTTGTAATTTAAAAATACATTAAAAGAATTATTAGTTTTATGTTTTTTTTATTATATTTCTAAAACTAATTTTTATTTATTTTTATTTATAAGTTATAAACCGAATTATATCTTATCTAAAGTTACTGTTTTTATATTAAAATATTTTTTTGCTATAAATTAAATAGACTGTATCTAAATATTACTTGTTTAATTTTAATAAGCAACATTATGACTTATGAATACGCTTATGAATTTGTCTCATTTCTCTCTCATTTGTGATGGAATAGTAATTTAGACAAAAAAATTATGACTAAAATATAAGTTAAATTCAATTTTTAAAAAATTTAAATTCTAAGATTTGAATAGATAACAATTAATTAATCCAATTATTATATAATGGCAAAAATATTTTCAAATTACCACTAAATTTCCTAAGACATTTTTGCTATCAGATAATAATTGAATTAATTATTTGTTATTTATTTGCATTTTAAAATTAAAAATTTATATTATTATTTAATTTTGCTTATTTTATACTTTTAGTCGTAATTTATTGTTTAAATTACTATTGCATCACAAATGAAAAAATGAGACAGATGCCTAAGATTACTTATAAATGTTAAAAAATAAATAAAAATAAAATTAGAAAATTAATTTATATATCAAAATAATAAAATAAAATTGTTATATATAGCTTTATAACCTAAATAAGCAAAGTTTTATTATGTAGATTGAAATTGGATTAAAATATAATAATAATAATAACTATTATTTAAATAAAAAATAATTCTTATAAAATTAAAATATAAACCATAAAAATAACTACATTATTTTAAATATTTTATTACATCCTCTTACTTGTTTGTTTAATATTGTAAAAATTTTTAAAAATAAAATATTAGATTTTAATGATTAAAAACAAAAGACAAAAAATGTGCAAGTTAACGCAAAGTATATATATATGTGCACATAAAAAGGCATAGTAGCGGCATGTTGACTAAATGTTAAATAGCTTTTATATTTAATACATAACAGTCAATTAATATATAATAATTTGAATATATAAATATACTGTATAGTGTATAGTTTACTTTAAAAATAATATCATTTTATATTAAATCTTAAATTACTCCAACTACTTGAATAAATTGAATTATTTGTTATTTTTTGATAGCATGCTAAAATTCTAAACCAAATTTTAATACTATTTTGTCCAAAATAGCTTTACCTAATTTACAAGATTTAAAATTAAATTTTTAAAACTTGTAAAAAATAATTTTTATTAATTTTTTTTATTACAAACAAGTATTTATTTTGTTAAACAAATATTTTAAAGATTCTTTTGTTGTGTTAACATTTTTAACATTTACATTTAATTAATATATGAATAAAACACAATAAAAAAATATTACATATATCTAATTGTTTCAATAATGCTTTGAAAAATATGTTAAGGTTAAATTGAATCGTAAGGCTCTATGTGTTAACAATATATTAAGTTAAAATAAAATATAAAACTACAATTGTTTAGTAATTATGTTATTATAACTTATTACAGTTTATTCCAAATATAGTAAATTGTTTGGTTCCGTAAATTTTTTTTATTATAAGCGAAATTCACTATAAACAATCAAAACTTTATAATATATTTGACCTTGGCTTTTATCAAAACGTTCACTATAAGCGGGTATTTACAATAAGCGGGTTAACACTAACCGGGATAGACTGTAACTATATTTAATAATTTAAATTAGAAAGTTTTAGTTAATATTAGAATTTTTAAAATCCATCTGAATAATTCGTATAAGTACAAGACCAGATATAGCTAAAAACTTTAAATAAAAATAAATTATTTTTAAAATATTTAATAAAAAAATATAAAGTAACCCGACAAAATACTGGTTTAATACCTCATATTCCTTAAAGTAGTCGACAATAAACCACTTAAAACACGAAAATCCAATTTTGTTACCATTTCTCTGTCCGAGTCGTTCGTAAATTGTTAAAAACTATAATTATATAAAACAAATTTATTTTAAATACTTAGAAAAATATATAACAATTTACAAATATTTAAAAAACTAATTAAAAATTTAAACATTTATTATATTAATTTTGCCGCAAATAATAAAATTTTTAAAACATTTTATGAGCTTGATTTTATTTTTAATGGTTTAAAAAACTTGATTGTTTTTTTTAAAGCATTTGAAGTAATTAATCAAAATTAGTTTTAACCCAAATTAAAAGTATAAAAATTTTATATTGCTTAGAGTTATAGTTAGAAACAATATACTGTAGTTATTTCAAATGTTTCAATAATTAAATCAAATTTATTACAATATAGACGTTAACAATTAAACGAAAGATATTAATATATTTAGTACTAATTATTTTTAAGAAGCTGCAATTTATTCTTTATATTTATGATATTTATAATAGTATCAATAAATTATTATTTTAACAGAAAACTAAAAAAATTATTTATTTGCATTTAATTTAATGTTAATATAAATATTTTAATAATAATAATTAATATTGATTATAAGGAAAGTAAAGCAAGGCTCTTACCAGCCCCATATTAAAAAAATATTTTAATAAAGCCTTTTTAATAAAGATCATATTGATGAAATTGTTTTTGGCGAGAAATGAAAAATAAAAATTTTATGTAAAAAACAAAATATTTTTTTCATACTAAAAATAATCAATTTTTTTAGTAAATAACGCTAATTTTATTAATTAATTAAATATTCTTTAAAACTGTTTTATTACACTGCATTAGACAATAACATTTTGAACATGTTATAAATTTTAAAAATTTATTAATTGATTATTTTTAGTTTGAAAAGATTTTTTGTTTTCTGCATATTATTTTTGTTTTTCACTTTCCGCCAATAATTTTTTTTTAATATGATCTGTATTAAAAGGGCTTTAAACCCACAAAACATTTTGGTAATAGGAAGCGGGGCCTTGCTTTACATTCTTTGTTAGTAAAAGGTAATTATTTTTAATTTTAATGTAAAATAAAATTTTATAATTACTTTAAATGTTTGAATGGCTCTAAAAATGATCGGTAGCTTAGTTTGCATACAAACCAACGAATAAGACGACAACAACTTATAGGTCTTCTTAGACTCAAAGTTAACCGAAGCTGACGATGAGATTAGGATTAAGAGAGGAATTGAAAATATAGTCGATCCACAAAAAATAAGTAAACGTAAGAATAAATTAAAATTTTTGCTAAAAATAAGCAAATATGTAGCTATTGCTATTGCAAAAGTACAGGTCATCCAAACTATTCCTAAAAACTTTGACCAATAGATCGAATCGTATTCAATAATCTCCGCATAAATTAAATTAAAAGATTTTATAAATAAATTTAATTGTAAAATATTTAATCGTTTTTTAAAAATTATAATTGATTTTAAATAATTATTAATTGATTTTAGTTTTGATTTCAAATAATATACAATTAAATAGAAATAAATTACTTGAACGAAGAATGTGTCAGTATAAATAAATGTATTGAATGTGAATATGAAACAATGTGGTAAACAAATAAATAACATATTTAACAAGGAGAAATTAACATAAAAAGGGATGAATGTCATGAAAAGACAGATAAATATAACTAATGTTCTATATATATTGATAAATTTAAAAGTAATTCGAGTTTTGTTGAGTATATCTCTAATAATCAGTTCGTTGTCTAAACCGCACTCTTTGGGTGTAATGACTGCAGACATCATATCAAAGACTCGCATATAATTAGGTCTTATATCCCAAACATAGTTATAGTAATGTATTGATTGAAATAAAATTAAATTTATATTTAGTAAAATATCTGGCAAATTAAAATAAAATCCAATTCCAACAAAATAACTAAAATCTCCAAAATATAAAAAATATTTTTTCAATTCTTGTGGCGATAAGTATTGATACAATAATAAAGAGACAAAACATCGAATCATATAAACCAATGATTGAGTGAAGATAATAATCGGATGAAATAGTTTTGATCTATGGGTACAACCATTTGAATATTGAGATAAACCTATTCTATAGAAGTGTTTTCCCGCAGAGTTCAAACGCATATTAAGCGGCAATACATTGTTTGGATTAATAATTTTATTTGTCATATTTTCAAAAATAAACAGTTATAAATTTACAACAATTTTTTTTATTAAATCCAAAAATCTGAAATGATTTAATTTATTTTCATAGCGTTATTTAAATATCTGTAAAAAAATAATAATAATATAATATTGTTATATTATTAATTGCTTTATTAAATTTGTTTAAGTTTTAGCAAATGTTATATAATAAAACCATTAATACAGTATGTTCAATTATTTTCTTAAACACATTTGAATTAGAATGAATACTATAAATGTTATAATTTCAAATATCATATATTTATTAGATAAATAAACTTTTTTAATTCAAATGTTAAAAAAATCGTTAAAAATGAAAATTTATATAAAAATCGTTAGATTAATTATGTTTTAATATAGAACCGTTTTAAATTTTTTATATGTAATTTTTTAACTATATAATAATAATAATAATAATAATTTAATTGAGATTTAGAAAATGTAATAAAATATGAATACAATAAAATCATACAAATAACATTTAATTACATTTAAAAATTTGTTATAAACACGCGATTATAGTTTGTTTTGCATAAGAATCTTAAAACAATAAAACTTATAATTTGTAATACAAAAAATAAAGCAATATAAAAGCTAATAATTATTTCAAAGTCTCCACGAGCACATTACACTTAATGAATAACTATAGCAATTCAGTTTGTTGCTGCATTAATAAATTGGTAAAGCACAAATTTTGCTTTCAAACAAACACAATTAAAAGTAAGAACTGGCGATATAAAATCAAATTGAAAATTATAAATAAATAAACTATATAGCACTTCTCAACTAACTATTTTATTCTTACTTTACTTATTACAAACACTTCGTGTTCTGAATCGTAGTCCAGTTCTCTTACTCTACTTAGTTTTTATCTCAGATCTTATCTAATCTATTTCGCAATAATATTCTATTTGAGTGTATCAATACATTAAGAAAACTGACTTTATTCGCCACTTTTAGAAATAATTTTTAATTTATTTTATATTGTTAAATTAGAAAACAAAATTTAATTTATATATTTATTATTATTAACAATTGTTTATTGTTTTTTTAAAATTATTTTACATCTAACTATGTTACCGCTTAAGGCAGTTGGTTTAATTACTTTTATTTTTCCAATTTTGCAAAAAAAAACCAAAAAATTTGTTTGCTAATGGGATAAATTTCAAAACCTGGAGGTTTTTGGCTGACGATCACTATTTTAAAGCATATTTCGAATTTTATTGCTTTTATTTATTAATTTATATGAAACATTAACAGAGAACATTAAAATAGTTTCAATGTTTAGCATTATTACCAGGCTAAGGAATGGAAGCTCAAATGGGAGCGAAAGCAAAATGTAGTAAGTAGTGTATATGGAACGGAGCTAAAACAAATAATTGTAAATATAAAAAATGATAATCGAAAATGTTAATATCGAAAATATTAATGTCGAAAATGTTAATGTCGAAAATATTAATGTCGAAAATGTTAATGTCAAAAATATTAATGTTGAAAATGTTAATGTCGAAAATATTAATATCGAAAATATTAATGTCAAAAATATTAATGTCGAAAATGTTAATATCAAAAATATTAATGTCGAAAATGTTAATGTCGAAAATATTAATATCGAAAATATTAATGTCAAAAATGTTTGACATTAACATTTTCGACATTAATATTTTCGATATTAATATTTTCGACATTAATATTTTTGATTATTATTTTTTATATTTACAATTATTTGTTTTAGCTCCGTTTCATATGCACTACTTACTACACTTTGCTTTCGCTCCCATTTGAGCTTCCATTCCTTAGCCTGATTATTACTCATAAAAATATGCAAAACATATCAATGACTACAATAGTATAACTAATTTAACTAATAAAACTTGTATAAATTATTAAATAATAGTTAGAAATATTTTAAACATTAAAAAAATTAAGTTAAGTTTATGTTTGCGATAATCTTATTTGTATTATAATTTTAAACAAGTTACAAATATTTTTTTAATTATTTTATTTAAAAATATAACTAAAAGCACATTAAAGATAATTTTAATAACATTTTATTAGTTTTACATAAAATATATATTTTATATATTTCAACAAATTTTCTCAAAAGCATTTTATTTTATTTTCATTAAAATCTAACTTTCCCTCACTTTTCTAATACATTTTTCTTCAAACTCTTACTGTCATTTACAACATGTACATTTTTACCTTGAAATATAATATCTAATTTTATAACAATAATAATTATTGTTTTAATATGTAAAGCATTATTATATATTTTGATAATATAAATGGCAATTACAAAAATAATAAAATAAAATATATTTATAATTATAAATAGTAAAACATTGAAAATAACATTTAAAAACGTACAAGCATATTTTGATCTCTAATACTGTTCTCTAACAGTAACCATGTCAACATAGAAATTTTTTTCTCAAAAACACAAAATTAATTAATTTTAAAAATAATTTAGTTATAAAATTTAGTTTTATTTATTTAAACTAGCAATTATTATTGATAATTAATATGTTATTTAAAAATATAAACAAATAAATAAAAACAATTTATATAATTTAAATCTACCGTAACACCCTACATATAGCGGCAAGCTGGTATAAGCGAGGATGACCATTTTTGCTAAAAAAGCTTTAAGGTCCCTACCGGAATTTTATTTAAATATTATTTTTAATTAATTGCAATAAATAGATGCAAAGTTAATAGCTGAATTAATTTTTATTTAAATTTCTATTTGTTTTTGTCTAATTTAAAGTTAAAATTTTAAAAATTAAACATTTCCTTGAAAATTTTCTTATTTTTATTTAATTTATTAAATGTTTTTAATACATTTAATATAAAATATTATATTTTTATTTGATTTAGTTTATTTTAAACTTTTTCACAACATTATATTTTAATTTAAAGATATATTATTGCATTTTAAGTGTAAAATAATTTTAAAATTCAAGTTAAAGCCATTTGTTAAGCACCATATTTTTCCTTGTTTATACCGACATGCAAGTAAACCTCAAGTGAGATCAACCTCACTTTATAACGGCATGCCGCTATATGTGGGGTATTACGGTAATCATTAATACTATATTCAACTTATTTTTGATTTTTATTATATATATATTACATTATTAATTGTTAATAATATTATTTTTTTTAATATCAAATGATAAAAATTGATGCAAATTAATATTATTCAATATTTATTATTGTATAAACTATAATCATAATTATTTAACATTTTATTTTTTAAAACTACCAATAAAATAAACAAATAAAATTTTTAAAAGATTAAATTTCAGGAATATTATATTTTTAATATAATATATAAAATATTATTTTTATTATTATTTAAATTATAATTTAATATTTAGTTTATATTTGTATTTTATAAATCCATCTGGATGATTCGTAGAAAAACAAGAAGTAATATAGCTAGAAACTTAAGATATAATTAAATTATAATTTATATAAATTTTAAAATATTTAATTAATACTTCATGTGTTTTGAAATAATCGATAATAAACCAATTAAAACACGTAAAATTTATTTATTTGTTTATTTTAACAATTTAAAAATTAAATAATTATAATTATAATTATAGATTTTTATAATCTAAATGTATTATTTTAAAAAAGAAATTGAATTAAATTAATTCTTAAAATTATGAATAAAATTGTTTTAATTTATAAAATTAACAAATTTTCATATTATTAATGAAAAGATTGTAATAACAAAAAACTAATATTATCAAATTATCTAAATTATTAAATTCACAATTAAATTAAGCCTGTTATATTTTCAAAAATATTTCATTTATTAAACAAGAAATATTTTACTTGTAGTTGTGGGTGTATTTTAGGTATTGGAAAGAGAGGATCAGCCAAAAATTTTTCTAGTTTTGAAAATTGGCATTTATTTCCCTTTAGCATTTGGTCCGGGAAAAGGTATCTCCCTTCGACATTTTTCCGGCCGCCTAAGACAGGCGGAAATGTTTTTTTGTTTTGTTTTTTTAATTAAAATCTTTTCTCTTAATTGGTGTAAAATCCGGTTTAAATTTAGTTAAATTAATTAAATTTAGTTTAAATCCAGTTAAATTAAGTAAAATTTTACCATAAATTTATAAGCGTTTAAAAAAATTTCTTTTTTGATTCTCCCCTAAATTTTTTGCCAAAATTTTGAGAAAAATACCATCCTCAATCCTATTGGATCTGCCAAACTTCTCAATACTTGGTATATTTATAATAGAAATACAAATAAATTTGTCGCTAATCATTATAAAAATATGTAATATATTTTAAAATAAAATTTACGTTTATTTTATATTTAATTATTTTTAAAATACAAACCACAATCAAACATGGAATTAAAAACAAATTAACTAAAATTGATTTGTCGTTCGAATAATTTATTTAGAAAAATAAAAATATTTTGATTAATATAAAAGAAGCAAAAGAATACATGAATTTGGATGAAACAAAAATAACTTTTGAACCCTATTTTGTCGGCAATTCTATTGCGATATTTGTACTTATTTTAGAAATATTATTATTATTATTTATAAAATATCGTTGATTACTTTGGAACATTTGAAACAAGTAAAAGCTATCTATATTAGTTTTACCCGCAACTGGGGACGTTAAAGGGCTTTTTGATTGTATTGTTTGTACATTATAATATAGGATCTCTTTATAAATCATATTTAAAGTGGCCAAACCATTAATATTTTAATTTCCTTTGCAGTAAAATTATGTTTTTAGTTATTTTAATTAAGATTTATTGTCCAACTTAACTATAAAAACAAAAATCTTATTTTTATCCATATTAACTTTACAGCCAAAAACCCCCTTGCTAGCAATCATGTTTCTTAAAGCGGTGAACAAATAAAGGCCACTCATAGTAAGTTATTTGTACACAGATAAGTACACAATATCTAATTGCTAAAGTTGTGATAAAGACTGGTCATAAAATTATTTTTTTCCATATTGTCAAAACATATATTCTGGTTTATTTATCCTATGTACATCTATCTACATATTCTTATATCAAAAACAAATCTGACTTGCATTATTCTAAAAAATCCAAAATTTATACTAACTGACCAAAAGTTCTTATTGGGGCATTAAACCATTTAATTGTATCTAATATCATATTTTCGGTTAACTTTTGACAAAATACTTAATTAATTTTTTAATGGTTTAATTGAATTTTGTGTTTAATTATTTAATTATTAAGGTATTTTAAACATCTCCTTGACTAGAATTTGTGTCTTTAATTATAAACATGTTAAGTGAAAGAGCATAAAATACATTAAATATGCGCTTCTCATAAACTCTAAAGTAGTAATTGCCAAAACATAAGAGTTCAATATGTTTGTTAGTTTTTTTGCTGTTTGTTTACAAATACAAAACAAGTTATCTGCAGTGAATCCCGGGATTCA
>JAQFXP010004070.1:0-11285 GCA_034693685.1 Belba bartosi
ATAAAGTTTTTGAGATTTGTTCATTAAAATGGATAATTCATTATATTGGGTGTTCATTATAATGGCACTATACTGTAGTTAGAATGTTTAATTAAACTCAATAATAAAGTAAAGCTCAGTTTAATAAATTTTATTAATTATCAAAAATAAATATTATAAGTATAATAACTTATTAATAAGTGATTGCGGGTCTAAGATTTCAAACATCAATGCGATACTTATTGCTGTGATAATTTTATGTTGTGATTAGAATATTTTTTTTAAATACAGTATTTAATTGTATTATTAATAATTTTATATAGATAATAAAAGCGTGCTCTCCAACTGACCTAAATCCATTTCGCCAATATGCATTTAGTACAAAATTAGATGCATCTGGTCTAAATTCTTTTTATCAAAAAATAAATGCATTTGGACAAAAAGTAATCGGAGTTAATTCAAAATACTTTATACTATATTCTCAAAATTTTTTGATAAACGTATGAGTGTATTAATAGATTAGGATAAATGAAAACTTTGATTTTGTTTAAAACAACAGAAAATTGAATTAATAAATCATATAAAAATAAAATCACTAAAAATTATTTTTAGTGGCGATACTTAACTTTTTAATAAAAATAAATTAAAATATATTGTATTATTATCCAAATAGCATTGTAAAATAACTATAAAATTAAAATAAAGTTGTGTAAATTACGCTAATAAAATTTGTCTGACAAAATGCTAAAAATTGTCTTTTTGTAAAATGCATTTTGGCCAAAAGGATTTGGCGATTTGCATTTTGGCAAAAAGATTTTAGGCCATTTAGAAAGTACTGGTTATAAAGCATAAATACTTATACAACTATAAGCTTATATACAATGTATACTGTACCATTATCTATTATATAATTATGGATAGAGTATAATGCTTTATTTATTTTACAGTTTTTATTAAACAAATAAAAGAAAGTTTGGGTAAAAATTAGGTAATTTAAAAATTCAGTCATAACAAAGAGACAGCTTAAGTTTTAATTTGTGTTATTATTGCCTTTTTCCAAATTTGTGCCAACTTTTTACAAACTTAAAAATATTTAGCCTTTCAAAAGTTAAATATATAAAATGTTTACAATAACTTAAAAGTTCAAATTTAAAGCAACAGTCAATGTCTCTAAACTTTACTGGTTTTTCGACTTTCATTCATTGTCTGCTCTTAACACAATTTAAACATTGATTTTAATCATTTGTTACTACTTTAGCGAACGCTCTAAAGATTAAAATATATAATATGTTTGAATCTACTTAAACACACAAACAAAAGTTGAATTTTTCAAATACAAGTTAATTTTTATTCAATTTTCTTATTAGATAATATTGTATTTTAATAGTAATGAATATTTTAAATAATTGTTTAGTTTAATATTAAGTTATACGGTAAATGTACATGTTCAGTATGTATCAGTGCATCTCATATAGCAAACAAGTTAATTAACATTTTAACTTTTTACTAAACATATAAAAACAGTATATCTGAAGTCATGAGATTGACCTTGTATGATATTTCAGATATACTGTTTTTGTATTTTTAATAAATGATATAAAAGTTAACAGACATTTAACTATATTATCTTGTGTCAATCTCTGAGTTATATTTATTAACACAATTTTTTAGATTATTTTAATTAACTTTTATTAATTTAATTAATAAATATAGAAACAAATAAAATTTTACATAAAAATTTTAACATAAAATTGTATATTTTAAATAATTTTTTAAAACTTATAAATAGGCCTGTGAAAAAGATCAATTTTGTAGTCATGGCACCTTCGTAGATAAAAGGGCTAAAAATTTGTAGTTAATTTAATATCAAATATAATAGTATCGAATATAGTCATATACAAGCCTAATTATAATTTATAAACTATAATTTATTTTTATATTATTTTTTTTTTCATTAAGCACATCTCTTTCTTTAAAAATATTAAGAACTAATTTAATCAAACTTTATTTATTAAACAATGCAATTTAAAACATCTACAGTATTAAAATTAATATAAATTTAATGGTAAAGTTTAATATTTGTAAAATAATTGAACAAAATTTAAGATGCAAGTTTAATCTAATTCTCACTATATTTTATAAATTTTAACTGAGATGTCTCTCATACTATTAAATTTTAAGCGGAAAAACACCAAATATTAGCTGAGGTTTGTATAACAAAAACAGTTGACTCAATGTAGTTTTGTGAGAAATTAGTCGTTAAGCAAATATAAATAAGTTATATAATATTTATACATTTAGCCCTGGGTAAGAGCACCATGTTGGAGCATAGAAATTTTAACTGGGATTATTTTTATCTGAGCAATTTTACAATAAGCTTTTATAAAATCTGCAAAGAAAATTTGTTAACCGTTAATCGAAATTATCCTTATTTGAGTTGCCTTTAAGGGGGCTAACTGTATAAAACAGATTTTATGTAGGTTAATTTTTATTTCACAAATAATACATATATAAACTCTATAACTACAATGTTTTAATAGATAAGTCTTAAAACACTGTAGATATATTGTTTTTGTGTGTTTAGTAATAATCAATAAACTAATTAAGCATTAAAAGCACTTGCTTGCCAGAGTAACATAAAATAACGCAAAAAACGTTACAAATTAGTAAAAAGGGGCTAATTTAATAAAAATATTATATATGTGATAGATGAAGTAGTGATCCAAGTATTGATAGTTAAAATATTTGTGAATATTTGAATCAATTCTATTTGAAACTCATTCAAGCATGTCAATTTAATGCTTGATACTAATCAAAGCTTTAAACTCTGAATAAAAATCAAGATTTGCTTTATTTATACATTAAAATATGTATTATATGTAAATCAAAATTCTATTTGAAAATAAAATAAAAAGTTTAGTCAATTATGTTTACAAAACATTCAGATTAATTGTTTTGTTTTACTTTTAACTTACTTTGCAAGTATTTGCAATTATTTATTTTTATTGTAAAAATGTCAAGCTTACATGATAAATCTTACAAGTTATTAGCAATTATTTTGTTTTATTTTAACTGCTTTGCCAGCCATTAGTAATTTTATTACGTTGATTTTTTAAATAATTGTTTTGAACTTTTTTGTATCTAATTAAATTGTTAAAAATATTTTATTTAAAATTCCCAATATAATTTAAATTATTTTAAAACATTTTAACCACATTAGAATAAAATTTGAGCTTGAATATTATATAGTATTTGTACATGTCGTCTTTAAATAAATATCTATTAAAATTTTATCGTTTATTCAACTCTTTAAGAAAAAAGCAATAAAATTGATCGAAACTCACGTCTAAACAAATATTTTTTTAATGAAACAATTGATTAGTTTAAAGAAAAGCATTGACTTTAACTCGAATTAATTATCAATAATTTAAATTAAAATAAAAGTATTGATCAAATAATTTAAATTACATAAATTTCTTCTTTAAAATTTTTTTGTTACTATAATTAAATTTTTTTATTAATAAATTTTTTTTCAAGTCGTGATACAAATAGTTTAGTTTTTCTTTTAATATTCAAGTGATGGCACGGCTTAGAAAAAAATTTTAGGTTATCGTGAAAATTGTTTTATGCCTTTTATTCTATACTTTTAGTTTTATTTTTAGACTCAAATAAAAATTTATTTACTTCTCTTCCATAAACTGTAAAATAAGATCGCGTTTTAAATATTACTAAAATTAGGGAAACATTTAAATTATTGGAGTTTTTTAAAGATCCGGATATTTATCATTTTTAAAAAATATTAAATTAAATTTGACTTATTAAAATCAAAATTTATCAAGCCCAAAGCTTCCGTTTCTAAATTGTTTTCGAACTGATATTCAAAAAACTGATAAACATAATAAAAAATTTAGCGCAAGTTTTCAATTAAATTAAAATTTTTCAATTTGATTAGAAATTGATTATTAAAAATTCAATCAAATTTTAGATTAAATAATGTATTTCACGATTTGAGCTGATTTTAAAAAATAAATTAACTAAAATATTCACAAACATAAGTAATTGTTTATTTTTAATACTAATAATTTAAAATTATCTAAAATTTTTGAAAATTATTTATAAAAAGATTAGAAAAACTTAAATCGTTATACATTTAATTTAAATGATTTAAAACCCTTTTTTGGCTACTTTTAAATGAATGGTTTAAATAAAAATAACAAAATACTGAATAATAATTTCTATCCATAATGTCTTAAAAATTTTCATTATTTCTAAATACGAGTCAAACAAGTCTTGTAAGCGAATGGTTTGAACTGTAAAAACGTAATAAAAATTAAATGTTAAAACATCTAAAACTAATTTATAACATCAATTGTTATATATATCTAGTTATATATATCTAGTTATATATATATATATAACTAGTAATGAACATAAACAAGACTAGGAAGTTTTACTGTTAAAAAAATAAATTTTATTTATAATTTCGATATAATATTACTATTTTAAACTCAAATAAAAGTTGAGTTCAATTTACAAATATTTTAGTTAAGATTTTGTTATGTTTTACATAGTTATAGTTATAAACTAATAAAAACAATTAAAACTCAAATTTATGATTATTTAAATGTTAGTAAGATTATTTGTTTAAAATATATTTATCTTAAATTGCAATTAAATAATTAAATAACAAAAAATTCAGTATAAATTTCTCATAAATAATGCAAAATTTTGAAATTTTAGATAATCAAAGTCTATATTCGTTCCGCCCGAGTTTTTATAACTTATGCTCATTACTATATTAGCAAACTAATCGTGCTAAACTATAATGGTTGCAATATCTTTCATATCTTTTAATGGAATCAATATACTTTAGTTATATTTAATTATGCGCTCATTTGTCTCTGGGCTAAAATGCAAACCTTGTTATAATATAAAAGAATTATGATTAATTTACTTAAATACAATTTTAGTTTAATTAAAAACTTATATACTCTGACGTCTTTGGAAGAGAATGTTTTCCCAATAATGTATTTCACAAATACACTGAAGAAACTTTAAACATATCCTAAAGACTAAATTACGCTTGTTTAAAAAAAACTAAAGTAATTTTATTGGGTGTCTTAATATATTTTACAATTAATGTTTATTCTTAAAAAAAATTTATAATACTTAATCAGAAATTTAATTTTAAAAACTAAAATTTATTTTATATTAGTTACGCTTAACATAAATCTTGAAGTTTTAACATTCACATTTTTTGTCACTTATTCTTTTTAATTTTATGTCTTTTTTCAAATTATTTCTGAATATTTCAACATTTTTTTTGTAAGAAAATTTAAAAATAAAATAAAATAAAACAAAACAAATAAATAATTAAAGTATTGAAAAAATGTAATTGTCTTTTTTTAATGTTTTACAATCATTTATATATCGAGAGTTATTTTAATTTGAACAAAAATGTAATTGAGTGTTTTTATAAGCATTAAAAGTAAAAACAATATAATGATAAATTATTTTTAATACTACTATTATTTTCTTTTTGATTAAAATAATTTGAGAAATGCAGACAATTATAAATAGAATGTAATCTTGAACTGAGGTCTGTCTAAAAATTAATTTAATAGTACGTCAAATGTCGTCAATGTATAGACAATATTATCTGATTTTCTCGAACGCCTCAACTCATTGATAGATTAAATCTGATTAATAGATAATCGAAACCGAAAGTAAAGTTTCAAAATTGGGAGTAAACCGGATAATCAGGAGCACAGACCAAACATTCCAAACAATTTTTATTGTTTCAACTCATGTTCAATATGTACTAGGTTAAAAGTTGGAATATAAAACATGAGTTCAATTCATATCCAAAACTGGAATTATTTTTGATTTACAGTTAGTTTTGCTTAAAGCGAGACAATAATTGAAAGCATTTTGCGAACAATTTTCTTATCCATAAACTAATCAAATGGTCTTTTATTATATTTGTTTTTAAAATACAGCTTTAAATCTAAGTTTAGGTTTCTTTAAAGAAACTAAAAATAAAATTTTTGTTTACGTTTAGATGCGATCTGAAGACAATTTTGATGCAAAAAACATATAATTTTTAGCCGGAGTTCCTATTTTAGTATTAAGTTTTAAGTCGTCACTTCAATTATCAATCAAATTGTTCCGAAATTATTAATTGAGGCCATTATTTGATCGCATTTCTTATATACATAAACATAATAAAGCAAATGTATTAAGACTTTGAACTTTTTTCGTTCAATTCTGGTTCGTTCGATATTCTCAACTAACTAACTAGTAAGTTTCATTATGAACAAATTTAAGGTTAAAAGAATTCATTTAAAAGTTATTTTTAAATTATGTACAAAAGCTTTAAATAATTAATAATACCATAGAATGTAATTAATGATAATTAAGAGAAAATTGAGGCTCAATTAGCAAAATAAAAATAAATAAATAAATTCGGATTCAATTGAAGGCTAAGTGAAAAAAATTCTTTTCATTTACTAATTCCTTATTTCTTTTCAATTTTTTTACATATAAATATAAATAAATTTAGACATACAGTAACGAGTAAAATACTAATTAATATTAAAACATGAATTCTATACATAATAATTATAAAATATATATTTTTAAAATATTTTAATAATTAATAATATATTTTATGAAAGATGTTATTAAAATATTCGTTACATCAATTAAGATAATATGAAAATATAATTTATATTAAAAAAATATATCAAAATTAAATTCATTGATTTATTATTTGTAAAAATCTTTAATATTTTTATTTTTAATATTAAAATAAAAAACACATTAGAATAACAAGATTTGAATTGAAATTCTAATCGTTTAATAAGAAATTATATTTAAATATTTTAAGTAAAGAAAACTTAAATAAAGTAAAAAATAATGAGAGAGAAGGAGTGAGAAGGGGAGAGAGAGCAGGAGAGAGAGAGAGAGAGAGAGAGAGAGAGAGAGAGAGAGAGAGAGAGAGAGCAGCTAACTCGACTATATTTAAATGTATGTAAATCGTGTTGGAATTATTTTTAGGTCAAATAAACTTATGTATAATTATAATTATAAAATAATATATTGAGTGATAATTCGGTACAACTTTTTAAAATACAAAAAAGACAGATAAGAAATTTAAATTAATAAAAAAATTAATTTAATTTAAAAAAGAACATTGATAATAATCTATAAGACTTTGTTTAATATGTAAATGAATAAAAAAAAGTGGCGAAAGATATAAAGTTAAAATTTTATTCAATTTAGTTCTTTAGATTTGATGCTATATTTGTAATACTTTTTTTGCTTTTGAATAAATTAATATTAGTTTTTACAACATTAAAATCGGATTCAGTTTTGTATTTTTTAAAAACATTTTATTCAAATATAATCTTTATATAACTAACGAGACATGAAATCTAATTTGATAAATGTGTGACTGGATTATACAAATTAGTTTTAAAAATTAAAATTTTTATTAAATGAACTTTGTTTAATTGCAAGTGTTATTTTATGATCAAAACTTGATTCAATTCAAAATTTATTTTGTTTAAGTTTTTAATATTTTCAAAATTAAAAATTAAACTTATTAAACTAAAGCTTCTCAATAAATCTTTTAAAAAACTTTTTTTGTCAAAGTTAAACTATTTTGCAAAATAAACAGCAAATAAATTTTTTTCTAAAATGTATATAATTGCAAAAATTTTGAAATAATTTGAAATATCTAAAAAACGCCAGTTACTTTTTTAAACTAAAAAATGCATTAAAAATTAATTTCTCGGTCGAGGACCACTACTAATAAGTAGTTTGCCTATCTTAATTTAATTTGTTTTTATCGAAAGTATATTTAAATTAAATATTTTTAAAAATGATATAAAAACATAGTTTTGATAAGAATAAAAAAAAATATTGAGTTCTTTGCAAATCGTAGTGCAGAACCATTAAAATTATTTAAAAATTGAATAAAAATTAATTAAAAGTATCATTTTTTTCATTAATTCGGAAAAAATATTTAAAACTCAAGATATGAAATGAGAAGAACTGAAACAACAATTTTGCGAAACATTTGCGAAAATATATAGAAAAATGCGATTATAATCTAAAAATGACTGTTTTATCAATCTGTTTGAAGTAAACAAGTCAAAATTGGGACAAAATGTTTTAAAGACTTTTAAAGCATAAATTACAAACACAAGACTTTTATTTAAAACAAAAATTTAACAAATCTTTTATTATAATTAATTTTTGGCTAAAATAATAAAAAATAAAATAAGAAATATATATAAATTGATTTAATTGAATGGTTTATATAAAGATGAAAACTCTCTCTCATTCTATGCCCTCTTGGCGTTGACTCGACTCAGAATTCTGTCTCTCTGTGAGCGTCTGTTCTCCAAAGGATTGGGTCGACTGCCCGAGTAGTCCATCGATGAGCGCTTAGTCAGAGTCGAACCATCTTTTCGAACAATTGGTTCGGAATAGACGGGTTGTGCCAACACTCGTCCGGAAGCACCGGATGCAGAGGCGACCGGATAAGAGGAAGCCTTAGCGTCTCCGTGGCCTCCAATTTGTTTTCCGTCCTTTCCATAGATAACAGTATGTCGTTCCTCAATCACAGGCCTAACCTCGTGAGTCACTCTACGATAGGGCACAATAACAATCCGTTCCTCAAAAATGATTGGCTTAACCACTCGAACTAGGATACGACGGGGTTGGGGGTGTTGGACAACCAGCTCCTGGTGCTCGGGTGACGACGATATTACTTGTGGTGTTCCGTAGTGTGCGGGCAGAGACTCACCGGCTCTTAAGGTAAATGTCTTTTCGGGCGGCTGTGAGGCCAGGATTTGCTGTTGGAATGCGCTGTACGATCCACCCAACCCAGTCAGACTGGTCAGACCGGCCGGGTATGACGAGGCAGCGGTTGCTGGGTTTGACGTCTGTGGCGCCGAATAGCAGCCGACGGCCAGTAATACTATTGTTAAGTACTGTAGAAAAACAGAAATAAATTTGAATTTCAATAAAATATATAAACAAATTGTTTGAAACTATTTAGCAATCGATTTGTTTTTGTTTCAACTATTTATAAACATATATTAATAGTAAAAATATTTTTGATTTAATAATTTGTGAATTTAGTTTAGTTTAGATAATTGTCGTATAATTTGCCGATAATATCATATTCAAGATTATAGTTGTCGATCAAATGGATATATTATCGAAATTGTATTTATATCGACTAATGTTATAACGACTTGAATTAAATTGTTTCAAAAGACATGCGTTCAGTCGTTCAGTAATTATTTAAATCTAGAGTTCATTGATTACCGACTCTTTAATTATATTTTCTTTTATTTTATTTTTTCTTTCTTTCTTTTACTCTCTCTCTATAATCAATCATAAATTATAAACTATTTTCTCTATTATTTCTATTATATAAATAAATCAATCAAACACTTAAACTAATTCAAAAAATATTTATTTATTTGTAAATAAATTAGAGTTTATTTAAATAAACTAAAGGCAAAGTCGTGTTAAATTTAATAGATGTCAAACATCGATATTAACTCAAAACTAATCAATCGATTGGCACTAAAGCTTAGACTAAATTATAAAATTTAAAAAAAATTAGTATAATTTCCTTAAAGTAAAAGTTTATCGAAATATTTCATCGAAAAAGTAATTCAGAATAAGGGAGGGATTGGAATAAAAATTATTAAAACATTTTAATATCAATCAATAAAAAAAAGGTAAAGAAAAAGTAATTTAATCAATAAATTAACCCAAAGTAGAGTATATTAAATATTGTTTCGAAATGATAAAAAAGAAATGGATAAAAAGTGTCTTTACCTGAAGCATTATTAAAAATTAAAACTTAATATAAGTCGTTGACACAGATTCGGTGGAAAAGAGAAATTTTTCTTTTATTGAATCGAAGAAAAAACGCGGAACACAAGTGAAGAAATCGTGTGGCAAAGAGTGGCTCCAACTTTGAACTGATTGAGTTGTTTCTTGTCTTGTCTTGTCTTGGCTTCGAATTACTTTAAATATATGAATGAAGATATTTGAGTGAATGAGCGAAAGTCGTGTTAAACACAATTATTTATTTGGGATTTGATTTAGAGGCAAATTCACGTCACTATAGGAGGTGATCGACAAATAAACTGATAGATAGAGATAGTGTGAACTCCAACTGCAGATTAGCTCAAGTATTCAAATCATAAGTTTTTTCTAATTCATTAACTTTTCCAAAGACTTGATTTGGAAATAAAAATTTCACAATTTGTCAGAAAAGAGAACTTTGTTTTAAAGCTTTCGGAACAGAATTTAATTACAATTGCATTTATATCGAATAATTCAGATTCTAATCTATTCAAAACATTTAAACTAATTTATTTAATATACAATATAAGAGCCCAATGAGTGTCTAATCAAAATGATTTAGAAGACTTGCAAAATGAGTTAATTTACAAATTAATCAATATTTAAATTAATATATAGATCATTTATTTGACTCATTGCTGTTTATAGTAAACAAATTTATAGTGTTTTCGAGTACACAATAACTTACTTTAAAGCATAAGTAGCTCTATTAAGATCACAAATAAATCCTCAATATTAATCAAAAATATGTTTTTTGAATAATTTGAATACTTTAGAAAAAAAACTGATGTATTCACTAAAAAAAGAGTTCACTATATAATCCGAGTTTACTATAAAATAATTAATGAATGAAATGAAATGAAGATCAAAGATATAATGATTACCTGAAAGCTGAAAGATTAGAGCATTAGAGCAGAGTTAGACACTTAGAGCACTGTTAGAACTGTTAGGAGAGTTGACTTTCCCTACACTTTACACAAACGCTAATAAAATAGTCGACTTAAGAAACTTGACTTTTAAAGAGAGTTTGCATTTGAAACAGATTCGAGATTCGAGTGGAGCTCAGACTCAGCAAAAACTTGAATTCTATTTCACTTCTAAAACATGTCTCACAAGTACTCGCATTCGAAAAGTGAAACTATTTTTGGATCTAAGGAAGTGGAACAACAGCTTTGGCTTAGCTCTCACTCTGGCTTTAGCTCTGGCTTTAGCCTTAGCTTTAGCTCTCCTGCTCTCACTCGCACAGATAGAGAGCACTAATCACCTAAACACCGAACACTACGACCGGTCGGTTATGTTCATTAAATTCGATATTAATATGAGAAGAGATGGGAGAGAGCAGGAGAGAGAGAGAGAGAGAGAGAGAGAGAGAGAAAGAGAGAGAGAGAAGAGTAAAGAGAGTGTAATGT
>JAQFXP010004071.1:0-11285 GCA_034693685.1 Belba bartosi
CCTACAAGGGAACCTAATGCTCTGATCATATGACCTAGGTATAAAAATGTTCGAAAAGCTAGATTCATCACAATATATATTAACATAAATAAACAAATAATTAACCAAAAATATATTTGCGTTGTTGTTATTTTAATAAATTATTTCATTATTTAATTTGTTTATGTTTGAGTAATTAACAAATATATTGAGATTAAATTACAATATAATTAAATTGTAATTTTTTTTATTCAAATGTAAAATTAAATATGTTAATTATGTGCATTTATATTTTAATAAAATTTTACTAAAAATTTTAAGATGTTATAATTTAAATAAAAAAAATTGTTTAGAGTTTAAAATATTTTTTATTACCAATGGTTGCATTTTGCTAAATTTTGCTAATAAGTAATGGTAAAATTTATTGTTTTTATTACATAATTCGGGTAATATTAGAATTTTTAAATATAAATTTAAGAAAAAGCAATAAAAAACAATAAAAAACTCATTGTTTATCAAATCATAAGAATTTTGAAATACGTTTATTTAAATCTAAGCAAAAGCGTTATTGAATAAATAGTATGCCTACAGTTGTTTTACATGCAATGTAATATAAATATAGCAAAGATCATTTTTGGTTATTACTTAAAATAACTCACTCTAAATTTACTTAAATTTAAATTTTATTTAATCTAAATTTTTTATTATTTTTAAATGTTAGATTTAGATATATGGCTTATGATATTGTATAAAATATTTGTAAATAAATATAAAAAAATCACAAGTTGCTAAATTAAAATGTAAAATAATTACTACAAAACTATTAAACTTTATAACTGTTTTAAGTTATATTTAAAATAATGTATATTTATTTTCAATGCAATATTTTTTAAATTTAAATTATTTTTATATTTAAAATATTTTTTTAAAAACAAATAAATTTTGAAATACTTTTGAATTCAAAATGTTAGTACAATTAATTTGCAAAGAAATGTACTCAAAAAGAAAGAAAATAATTAGATTTAATTATAAATCTTAAATTAAGTTAAAAATTACTGTAGAGTTTAAATTTATTATAAAATTTTTAATTAATTATATAAATTACAGATTAAAATCATTTTTATAGACAAAAAATATATTTAATAAAAAATACACAAAATAAATAATACAATTAATTAACATTTAATTTATATTAATGGCCAATCAGAACATTACATACAAGTTGACAAACATTTTGATTTAATTTAAACAAATGCTATTTTTTTAAATTTGTATAAAATTCTTCTAAATTATCAATAATTAGTACATAAATAATAAAAATATATACTATATAAATTGTTTTAGTTTTTATTTTGCAAAATCTATTTCGTTTGTGTCAAATGTTTATATAACTTGAAAATAAAGAAGATATTCAATTTAAAAACAATTATAATTGCAAATGCCAACGGCAGGGTAATGATTATTGCAAATAGATAAAATAAAAAACTAAAAATAGATAAGAGCCTATATTAGCACAATAAGAACATGAGTAGTAGACTAAGAATCAGACACGAAGAGTACAAACAAATATAGTTTGGAAAATAAGAGCATTTGATTAATAACATCAGAAATGTGTATATGAGTGTGTCTGAGTTTTGATTAATAAATAGTTTAATTAGTAAAAATTAAAAAATTATAAATAAATTTAATTAATTTCAAAAAAGTTTATAGTTATTTATATTTAAGTTTAAACAATATATAAAATAACAAATAATAGTCACATCGTGTACACATAGCAACTCATAGTTAAATCGCCTTAGCCAAGTCTAAAACAGAGTCGGCCTGAATCAAACCACCCATTGAACCCAGTCTGAAGAGCGCCGAAAAGCTAAGAAGCATTGTGTCAAAATAGCCTTTACTAACTCAAATCAACTCAATATTGTGAAGTCAGGCTAAAAAGCTATACGCGAAATTTTGGCGTAAAGACGGGTCTGGGTTATGACAATTCTATCGAATCGTTATCTGGAAGGATATGAAATAAATTATTTGTTTGTGAATAAATTCATTCAAAGATTATTATATAAAAGAATAGCATTTGGATGAAGAATATTTAAATTTTGTGTGAGTTAGTTTAATTAGATTTGCAATTCATAATATTATCGTAATTAATGTTTTATTTTATTGTCAATAGTACGACAACTGATTACGAGTTTCGATTTGAGTGTATTCAACAGAACTAATCCGAAGTTTAAAGTAATTAATCGATTGCTTCTGTTTTAAATTAGTTTAATTAATAGAAACTTTAGAATACATTTTAATTAATAAAAATTTATATATAACCAATTTATTTTCCAATCAATGCAAATTAAATAACTCATTAGATGGTATTTATATTGTGGCAGTTTTATTTTTTTAAAGTTAAATTAAATGTTATGGATGAGTTAATGAAAAATTTAAATTGTTTTTTATTTTATTGTTATGTAATGCCTTGGATGAAAATATTAAAATTTTTTATATCATATTTTGACAATTTCTTTTTAATATTTAAAATTTATCGGTTAACTAAAACACGATACAAAAAGCAAACAAATGCAGTAATTGCGTTTACTCGCATTTATTTTAATTGTATACATATTTGTTATATATAATCAAAACATTAATTGATAGTCAAATAAATTTTAATTAATTTATTATAAGTTATACATCAGTGTCATTAGTATTCATAAAGTTTTTATAGTTTAAAATCGTTCAAAAACTAGTAATAACCTCCTCGGTGTTAAAATGATAATTATTTTGGACGTAATTTATGTATAATTACAATTAAATTAAAATTTTATTTTAATTATGGTTTGAAAGAATGATTATTCGTCTTTCAATTTGTGCAATAACTTTAATTAATTATTTATTTTTTATTGAGATATCGGTCTTAGAACTAGTGGGTGTCGAAAAACGCTTTGGACCATTTTTATATAAAAAATCTTATCAAATGACTTAACAAATTGAAATTAAATAATTGCAAAAATTTTAAATCTTTCCAATTGTCACACAAATGAGTTTATTTGAAACAAATTGAGTGCATTTAACAATATTTTTGCAAATAAACCAAAAGAGCTAAAAATATAACTAAATTAAAGAAAAAATTAAGTTATTATATACGAGTTTTTATACAAAATGTCCAAAGCGTTTTTCGACACCCACTAGTTCTAAGACCGATATCTCAATAAAAAATAAATAATTGATTAAATTTATTGCACAAATTGAAAGACGAATAATCATTCTTTCAAACCATAATTAAAATAAAATTTTAATTCAATTGTAATTATACATAAATTACGTCCAAAATAATTATCATTTTAACACCGAGGAGGTTAATGTTTTGAATACATAATAATAAATAACATCGGTTTTTAAAATTTTTATGAAAAATTAATATTAAAATAAAATTTTAGAATATTTTTATAAATTAAAATTATACAAAAATAATATTTTTAATAAAACAATAATTTAATCTAATTTTTATAAAACTAACTAAGGTTGTTTATTACTAATTTATGTTGCACAATAATCTTGTCCAGGATAGGATCCATCTAAGCAAATATTACAATTGTTTATTAATTGCGGATTTCTATTTTGTTTATTACAAATATACAATAATTTATCGCAATTGTCAGTTAAATAGCCTTTATCAATCCATAGCCCGCAATAATTGCCCATCACTTTTCCACGCAGGCACCGAACAATGTTTTTATATTGTTTGGTTTTATTTAATTTTTTCCCTTTATTGTGATAAATTTTTATAATTTAATTATGTTATAATGTTTTAAACATGATATACAAACACAGTTTGAATAATTAATATATATTAATATAAATAAACAAATAAATAACCAAACATATTGCTTTATTGCCATTTTGATTAATTATTTAACTAATTTATGTTTAAGTAATTAACAAATAAATTGAGATTAAATTACGATATAATGATATTGTAATATTTAATACATATGTTAATTAAGTGCATTCATTTTTCAATTAAATTTTACTAAAACGTTTTATATGTTATAATTTAAATTAAAAAATTTTTAGAGATTAAAATATTTGTTATTACCAGAGGTTGGATTTTGCTACATTTTATTAATAGCTATAATTTGTGATGCAATAGTAATTTAGACAATAAATTACAAATAAAATATAAATTAAACAAAATTAACCAAAATTTTAATATTAATTTAAAATTCTAAAATGCTATTAAATAAAAATTAATTGATAAAATTTTTATAAGATAGAAAAAATGTTTTCAAATAAACACTAATTAATACAGTGGATAAAATAAGTGTACTCTATAAGTATTTTTATATAAACAAGGATTTGCTCACATAGAGCTGTATTTTGTTTTGAATGTTTAGAAATTATTAATTGTTTTTTAGCTTAAAACAAATAATTGTTTACATTCCTCACATAATTTAAATGAAAAACATATTTAGATAAATATCTTTTGATTGTGATATCTGGTCGAGCATTAAATGATTTTTGATTTTTCAAGAAAAACTAATTATAATTTTGATATATTTTGAAATTTAAGCAAAATAAATAGCAAATAAATATGAACTTAAAAACGTATATATCCACATATAGTAGTGCATCGTTTTATCAATTACTGGTGGCTTGTGAACACTACCACAGAAGTGCGGCCAACCGAAAAATGAAATTTAAATTTTATAAAGTTTTTGAACTCTAACAAAAGTGATGTTAAAACTACATGAATTCCGTAAATTGTACCAAATATGCTGATGTCATATGCCAGGTGAGTGTTATGCAATGTAGTTTCGTTTCCCGTTTGACTGACCTGACATAAAATGTGTTGTGAGTTGAGTCGGACTAGTTGAGGTTTGAGCGACTTTTTTGTATTCGCTCTCTTGGGCCTCCCGGTGCTTGTAGTTTACCAAATATTGTTTTGTTAGTTTGAGTCGGATTTGGTATCGACTCGAACATTAAACTTTATTATTTAAACACGTTTCAACAAAAGATATGTTTATTTCAATATCACTCATTAACTTAAACATTTATTAAAATTAATTAGAATTTATTAACATCATTAATAAAAAATAATTGAATTAATTATTATTTAAAGTAAAACAGTATTTAATATTATTTGTTCCGGTTAACTCCTCACTTATAATATTACTACTCAACTAATATTAATATAAAAACTTAGTAATCATTACTACTCTGTATTTACATTTATTATATTTATATACATACAGTATTCATGTTTTAAAACTATATTTATCTTCTTTATGGTTTTATCTAATCTATTGGCAATTAACATGATTAGAAATATTTAACAAACAGAAACAAAATTTAATAAAAAAGTAACATATAAATTCGTCTATTTCAAAAATAAAAAATTCAAATATGACAATGTCAAACATTACAATGTCGAATATGATGGTGTCGAATATGACAAAGTCAAATATAAAAAAATTGAATATGACAGTCGAATATGCTAATGTTAAACATGATAAAATCGAATATATTAATATTATGTAATAATTAATTGTAATTATTAATATATTCAACTTTTTTATATTTTACATCATCATATTCAACTTTGTCATATTCGATATTATCATATTCGACATTGTAATGTTCAACATTGTCATATTTGAATTTTTTATTTTTGAAATAGACGAATTTATATTTTAATTTTTTATTAAATTTTGTTTCTTTTTTTCAAAAATTTTGAAAAAAGTCTATAAATCGTCAATTTCTTTAAAGTATAACTTATGATAAAAAATAAACTTGATGTAGAATTTTAAAAATTTTTTCGACATTTAATTTCTTTGTTATTCCTAAAAAATTACCAATTGAAAGAATTGCACTATTTTATTTAGTTTTCAAAAAAACTAGTTCATTTTAAATATACATGTTATTTCTTAATTACGTGACAATTTTCAAATTTTTTGTCCAGTACAAAAAACTGAATGTAACATTATTTTACACTTTTAACAGAATTAAATTATTTTTAATTATTAAAAAATTTATTTAAAAATTACGAGCGTCAAGATTAATGAAAAGCTTCTTTACATATACACATACCCAGGGCTATAAGTACATGAAGCCCAAACTCACCTTATATGTACATGTACTAATATGTAAGGGAATACGGTAATTCTTAACAAAATTTTAAGGTAAAATTTTTTTATTTACGACAATATGTTGTCACTCGAGCTTTCGATCAACTAATGGAAAAATATTTTATTCGGAAAGAAAGTAATTAGAAATTAAATTAAGTATTTATATAAAAAAAATCTTGTGACATTAAATGATGTTTAAAATATAAAAACATAATTTTTACAAAATTAGCTACTTAATTTTTTTTGCATTTTATGAAATTTTTTATAATATGTAATTAAATAGGTTAAACTAAAATAAAGTTAAATATAGTTTTAATATATTTATGTGTAATTGAAAAAATAATTAAAATATCTCATTTAGATTGTTTGTATATTTAGTTTAAATTTTATAAACTGTATAAAGTTATTGTATTTTTAAATGTGCATAACTTTTAAACTATTAAATTTAGAAGAATAATTTTTGCATATTTTTCTAACATAACCAGCAAATTTGGTTTTCGGTGCAAAATAGCCATATTTTACCAAATAGAACCCTAAGTGCAGAATCTTAACTTAATTCAAATCAGAGTTTTAAAATTTTAACTTAATAATTATATACTTAATCTTTAAATCTTTGAACTTATAACTAGCATATATTTTAACAATTTTATTTTTTACTTTCACATTACATTGTAATTGTCATTTATTCACTGATTTCTAATATAAATATATTGTATGTAAATAAAGTTTTTATTGATTAATATGCATATAAATTGATTAACAAATAAACAATTTAATTTTTGATAAATTTATAAAAATAAACTTTAAAATTTTATTTGTGTTAAAAAAATAACATTAATCAATTTAAGTTAAGATATCTAAAATTTTCTATTTTCTATTTTGCACCGAAAACCAAACTTACTAACCATAGCATAAACTTTTATCAGAATTAAAAATAAGCAATATTATCAAAATTCATACCAATTTTTTCAATTATTAAAAATGTTGAAACAATTTAAAAAAATAAAAATAAATTTTTATAATAGTAAATGTTTTAGTTAATTATTTTCTAAAATTATTTTAATTATAATTTAGATGTAAAAATATTTTTAATTAAATAATAAAATGTTTTTTATTTATTTTTATACCAACATTTTATTTTGTAGCATATTTTAAGTTATTACATCAATATTATATATAGTGTCAAATTGAAATAGCTAAAAAGTAACAACGTGCTAACTTTTTAATTTATTTAAATATTTTTAAAAGTTTAATTTATTTCAACGCTAAAATAAAATTTTATTAAAATACAGAAATTGTAGAGGTAGACCAATCCAAGGGGAGAATCAGGGAAGGAACTTTTCAAAATAATTTGGCTAAAAACCTAAAGGGTGGTATTTTTCCAAAATCGTTCAAAATACCTATATATTTATTATAAAATTTTCTACTGTCTAAATAGATTTAAACTAAAATTAGCTAATATAACTGAATTTAAACTGGATTTTTTACCAATTTACTACATATTTTTTAATTTTGGTCAATACACCCGAACAATTTACCGGCCTCCTTTTGCAAACGTTGAGGGGATTACCTTTTGGCGGATCAAATGCTATGGGGCGGATAAATCGACAAATTTTTAAAATTAGGGAGGATTTTTGGCTGGCCCATCCTCTTTCAATATCTGTTAAAATATAATTATTCTATTTATTAAATTTATTAAATTTTCATATAAAAGTTAAAAACATTTTAAGAATAATTTACAAAAAAAAATTATAAAGTTTATAAGGAGATATGCATTAATAAGTTTATTAATAATTTAATGCAATAAGTAATGCCGTTAACTGTTTATTTGTATTGGAAAAACGATTAACTGGTCAGCCGGCTCTTCTGACCATACAGACGATGATGTTTATATTTTTTAAAAATTTATATTTAAGAATTACATTTTTAACATTTTGCACGCAAACGTATTAAACAATGTATTTGTAAAGGCTTTAATTAAATAAATTGAAATAAAAGTCTACTACACAAAGTATTTAAATTTTTCTTGCTAAGATTTCACGACTGCATTGAAACAAATGACAATTATTTAAAATTCTAATAAATTATTCTTTATCTTTAAATTAATATTTATTTATTTTTTAATATTTAATTAAATAAAATATTTTTCACGATGTAAGTTATTGGCTATTTCAATTTGACACTCTTTATTATATTTTAATTTATAAATTATTTTAAATTATAATTATATACTGTATTAAATAAGTTTTAATTTAAATATTATTTTTTAATAGTAATTTATTATTTATAAATAATTATCATTATTTTATACTTAATTCGTAATTTTATTTTTATTTAATAATTTTTTATTTATAACTATTTCTATTTAATTATTTTTAAAAATATTTTCTTAAATTTATTAAGTGTTACAACAATAAGAAACAAATTAAATATTAAATTTTTCAGAACTTATTATAAATTTTTATTCACAAAAGTCAAAACATTTAAAATAACGCTTAAAATCATTAATTTAATAATACATATTTATTGATTATTTTGATACAAAATTTGGCATGTAATTAATTAAATAAAATGACTAAAATTAATTTCAAAAAGGTTTCCATGACAAATTTTCACTCCAGTAAATATAATTATATATTAATTATTTTACTAAAATTATATGTAAAATTCAGTTGTTCGTCTAATACAGGTATGAAAATGTATTGGAGTAAATATACTAAAATGGTTGGCATTAAAATATTTGAAAAAAAATTATTTTTTTGATCAAATGTAATGGTTGAATAAATATCATTTTTCAAAATTAAAAATAATTTTTGGTTTGCCTCCATTTTTTAATTTGTAGCAATATATTTTATTTATAAATAAATTATTTATATTTTTATAAATTTTTAGTTTGCACAAAATCGATTATTTTTTTATAATAAAATAGAATTTGCATTAAATTTAATAAAATATTTCAATAACCATGAATTCAGAAATTATGTCTGAGTTTTGTGAAGTATATCCAAAAGAGAAACTATTTTACGGTTTTAGTCGACATAACAATGATTTTATGATTGGGGTTCATAATCATTCAGTTAGTTGTGTTAATTAATTTTTAATATTTTTAAATTAATATTATTTTATAGATTAATGTTTTAAATTCAACCGCAATACAAATTTGTAATGAAATTGCATTTGTTTTAAAATATATTAAGAAAAACATAAATATGAAGTAAATTAATATTTTATATTAATTTTTAAATATAATTTTAATTAATTTTTTTATTAGTTTTTCATTGCTTTTTGTTAATTACAATTCCGGTGGAACTCAATTACAAAATGGAACTTGGACAGGTGGTATGGAATATTTTGCCAAAAATGTAATTTGCAATTAACATTTATAACAAAATTATATTTTTTATTATATTAATAGATTATAAAATAATTATTTAATTTTTTAGGCAGTTGACTTAATTTTAGAGGTTTTTGTAATTAATCCAATTAGAAATCAAATATTAAACTATCCAGGATTAACTATTAACAAATTGTTAACAACCTTAAGCCGGAAACGATTTGTTAACAAAACTGATATTTTGAAATTTTTATCAACATTTCCAATTTCGATATGGGCTTTGATTTTATTGTCATATTTGATGCTATTATTAATAAATTGTTATAAATTTAATAATTATTTAAAAATAAAACTTGCTTTCAATTATTTTAGTATTATTTTGCTACAAGGTGATAATTCATTAATATTAATATTAAAATAATTATTAACTAGTTTATATAGGTTTTAAAGTCAGCGACTATCACAACAAATATTTGCTATCGATTTGGTTAATCACATCGTTTTTATTAATCTATTTATTCAATAACGACATTACAGCTCAGCTATCGGTGACTATTGAGGAGAGGTTTGAGGATATAGACGACGTCTTTCGACAAAAATATGCAGTTCTTATAACTGAAAGCGGTTATCAGCGCCATTATCTGCAAATAGTAAGTTATTACATGTCTTGACTACTTGACACATGTCTTAGAGTAGTCAAGGCTCATTTAAAAGTTCAATATTTTTGTTGGTTTTTTTGCTGTTTGTTTACAAACATAAAACAAGTTATCTGCAGTGAATCCCAAGATATTCAGATATATTGTTTTTTAATGTTTAATAATCAGTAAAAAAAGCTAACTTACACTTTAAACTCTTAAATTTTGAGACTTACTACCTTAGAGCATTAATGCTAACAATTGGCCTAAAAGGCCAAAATATACGTTGCTAACAAAGAATGTTAAGCATGGCCCCGCCTCCTGTTACCAAAATTTTTGGTGGGTTAAAAGCTCTTCTAATGCAAATCATATTTGTGAAAAAATTATAGGTGGAAAGTGAAAGACAAAAATTTTATATAGAAAACAAAATATTTTTTTAAAACTAAAAATAATCAATTTTAAAGTTTTTTATATAAAATGACATAATTTTTAAATATCTTAGTAACAATAATAAATAAATTTTAAAAACAGCTTAATTAATAAAATAAGTTTTATTTATTTAAAACATGGATTAGTTACAGTTAGAAAATATATTTTGTTTTTCACGTAAATTTTTTTATTTTTTACTTTCCGTCGATATCTTTTTAATAAATATGATCTGTATTATAAAAACTTTTAACTCACAAAAATTTTTGGTAATAGGGGGCGGGGCTTTGTTTAGCATTGTCCCTAAATTGGTGCTAAATTTTTCTTAAATTTTTTGGATTTTTTGCCCAAAATTAGAAAATTTTCTATAAATTGGTGCTAAATCCGGTTTATATCTAATTAAATTAGGTAAAATTTTATCACAAATATATAGGTTTTTTAAGCGTTTTTGGAAAAAAAATTCCCACTCTGATCCCCCCCATGAATCGGCCGACCTTCTCAATCCTTGGTGTACATGTACTTATAAAATGAGGAAAAAGGTCGTTTTTATAAATAAATTTTATTTAAATAATTTTGATAAGAAACGCAAAAAATAAAGAAGGCATCCGGCCAAACGTAACAATCTATTTGAATGCACCACTTTTTATATAGACAAGTGATGCAAGTGCTATGTAAAGCCTTTACATGAAGATTTTTTTTGATAATAATTTTAGTAAATGTTCCCTAAGAATATCTTAACTCACAATACATTCACAGATTAATTCTAACTTAAGTTTTACATTTTTAACTTATTAT
>JAQFXP010004072.1:0-11284 GCA_034693685.1 Belba bartosi
AACGGCCGGTGCAAACCGGGTCTCAATTAATAAGTTGTGATTATAATAAAAATTAATATTAAAATGAATAAAAATTATAATCTTATCATTTGAGCGGATGTGCATCCGTTTTAATATATCAAAATAACAATTAAATCGAACGTATGATATAACTTGGTAAAAAAACTTATTAAAGGTCACGTTAAAATATTAAAATAAATATTTATTATAAAATGTTTTTTAATATTAATAGTTAAAAAATTGATATACATTTTGCCCAACCTTAGTTTTTAATAAATAAATTTAGTTTTTAAATATATATTATATTTAATTATCTTAAAGTTTATTATAAATAAGAAATATTTACAAAATTATTTTTGCTTTTATTTGCTTTTATTATAAGTGAGTACAGGATTTTAGTTTTTTAAAGTATTTTAAATTTATGTAAGTTAATTCCCTAAAATTTATTTGAAAATTTTTACATTTTAAAGATAAATATTGTTTCATATTTATTTTGTTTATTAATTTATATTTAATGTTTATTTAAATATTTACTTTTTGATTCAATTGTTTTAAAAATAAACAAATTAATATTTTACGTTATTATTTTGTTAGGGGATTGCTAAATTCTAAATTTTTGACCTTATTAGATAAATTTCAATAAATATATTTTTTTTATTTACCAAGTAATCTTTAATTTTAATTATTCAAACGAATATATATAATTTGTACATATTTTATTGATTTTTTAAATTAAATAGTTTTTATTTAGTTTTGAAAATACTTTATACTAAAAAAACTGAATTCTTGTATTCAATTATAAGTTACATAAATAGTTGAAAATTCTAATGAAATAATTTTTGACAAAATTTTAAGAACAAAAATTGTTGGGTAATTGGGTAATTTTATATTTAATGACATAAATTCATTTAGTCAGTAAAGATGCTTTTTACTAGTTTTAGCACTAGCAAATATAACATTTAAAAAATGTTTTTAAAAATAAAATATACAATTTGGCAAACAAACTAGCAAAAACAAGAAAATTATATGTACTAATTAATACAAATAAAAACTAATAACTCAATCTCTTTAAACGGAGCAAAAAATAATATGAATGGCAAAAGTTTTCTAGGTAGATTACGAGGCAAACAAAAGTATATGCAAAAATTCTCACAAATGCTGTTAATTGACTTATGCTAAGTTAGTTATAGGTTTGGATAGACAGTAACTGGTCTATTGACATTGATCCAGCAAAATTATTTCTATTTTTACTAAAATTACCTGCAAATTAATATTTTGTTGCTAAATTTTATTAAAGCAAAAGTAAAATATTTTATTTTGTAATTTATTATTATTAAGAAATATTATTTGTTATTAATAAAATAATTTAGAATTTAATTAAAATTGACAATATTTTTGAGAATTTGGAAAATAACATAGAAAATATATGAGTCATTGTATTATTAAGAAATTTTTATTGTTTCAGGTCAACAATTTACATGTACTGTACAATATATTAATGTATTAATATATGTTATTTCTATGTCATTAATAAAATTATTTTATTATATTTTTAATTTAAATCAAAATATTCAAACAAATAAAATAAAAAATATTAAAATTTTCAAATAAATATATATTAAAATAAAAAAATAAACATAATAAACATTTGTTGAATAAAATTTATTTTTTAAATAATAACAAAAATATTTTTACACTAATATTTTGCAAATTTTAGTTTAAGAAATATAATAAAATTAAGCCGTATTATTGCAAGTTGAAATATTAGTGCTCGTCTCAGGCTCTTCAGCTTCAGCCGTAATTTGTGTTTTGCAGCAAGGCGATAGAATATTCCAATAACGGATCGCTTCATTTTTAAAGTCATTATTAAAATAACAATAAATAAATGGATTGAATGTACAGCTTGCTTCACCCAACCAGTACAAAAATGTTGTCAAGCTACTTGCAACACACGCATCTGCACCCGCGGCAGCGCAAGTAGGCACAGTATGCGAAAAGTATTTCAGAAATCGAAATATACGTACTGGCAAATAAGCAAGCGCAAACATCGAGGTTAGAATAATTAGCATTTTAATTGTCTTGCGTTTCTGCTTGTTGAATTCGCATTTCTTGTTTTCAGATATAGTTCGGACTTGTTTTCGGAGCCATACTGTATGGGCGACCCTTCCATAGAAATATGCGGTTAATAGAAGTGGTATTAGATATTGTGCGAACACTTCATATGCCGATCGAATTTGGGTTAGTTTTAGGCCAAGTTCTGAATGGAATAGTTGTCGACAGTCTATAATGCCCTTTAAAATTGAATTACAAATTATATGTTATTTTAATAATTGTTGTATTCTACTGTATATGTATTTTTATATAGAAGCCTTATCTAGAGTTGAGCAAGGAACATTGATGTTTTCTTGTGGAATAAGTTTAACTGAAGTTTATATTAATATATTGTTTAAGTAGTGATCAAATTAAATTTATATATTTTTGGTATTTGTTATTAACAATACATAAAAATATGAGTTATTAGTTGATAAAATATATAAATTTTAACTTGACCGTTGTTTAAACAATGTATTAATTTAACTTAAATCTCAAAAGGGCAGAGGACTCGACAAATGTCTGAATAAGAGCTCAAAATATAAAATTTGTTTTTATGTAATTTAAAAAAAATTATTTTTAAGATAAATAATTTTACGCAAATTTAAGTTTATCATTAATACCAGTCTAATTATTTGCATGATTTAAAAATATAAGTCTTAAGAATAAAACATTAAAATATATTCTCAAAGATATACATATTAAATTATATAATTTCAAATTAACAGTTTTTGCAAATAATTGAACTAAGTAAATTAATTTTTTTAAATAATTTGCGCAATAATAAAATAAATAGTTTTATTTTATACTAAAAATTTTAAAATTTAAAAAAATTACCTTTTTTGGTGTAAAAAATTCTGCTACTCTTACACCAAATAATATCGGAAAAACAAATATTGCACTTAACACCCAGGTCAATATTATTGGTAATTTAGCACTTAATTTTCCTGATAGGGGTTTACAGACCAAACGATATCTATCGAAAGCTATAACAGCCATAGAATACGCCGAAACATAATAAGTTAGTATTTGTATTGTTTTTTGTAAACCGCATATTCTCTCTGCTACCCATCCCGAATCTAATAGCAAGGTTGAACAGAACAACCAATTTAACGGAATCATTAGCCCAGCAATAATATCAGAAATGGCCATGTTAAATATTAGCAAATAAGTAGTCGAACGCATATTTTTCTTATTGTATATTACGAGACAAACAAAAATATTTCCAAAAATTCCAACAATTGCTGTTATTAAGTATAATGTCATTATAATCCAATCGGTGATCATCTTGCTCTGGGTAATTGCGTAGGTATAAGTACAGTTATTATGCATTGTTTAAGCTTGTAAATTTGCTATATTTAAATAAATATTTAAAATATTTAAAAGATATTTTGAGTAAAATAAGTATTTTATAAATTTTAATTGTGCTTAAAATGAGTTATATTAATCATTTGTTCATGTATTATTTATAATAGTTTATTGTCGTATAAAGAGTTTGTTTCCTTTTTAACACAAAAATATGTTTTATTTTTAAAGTAAAATATTTGTCGTTATAATTAATAATTATAAAAAAAATTTATTAATTCCAAGAAACATTATTCATATTTTGTAATGTAAAATTAACTTTTGTAAAATATATATTTACAAGCAAAATAATTGTTAAAATTGTTTTTAGTTTAACTAAATGATTTTAAGTTTATTTATTTTTAAGGAATAATATTTTAAAACGTTAATATTTTTAAAAATAATTTTACATTTAAATAGGATAATTTTATTTATCTTACTATACAATCATTGTCTCATTTTGTCCCTTACATTCTAAACCAATTTATTATAGAAAAAATTTTAAACAAGTATATTTTTATTTATTTATTTATTTTGTTTCTACACACTTGACACAACTGTAGCTGGATTGTTTTTTATTTTAATTGCACAATAAATAATATTTTTGGTTTTAAAAAGTTTTTAAAAATAACTGTTTATTTATTATAAATGTTTTTTTTAATTAACAAAATATTCTTTAATGATTAAATTTTAATTAAATTTTATTTTTAGTAAAAATAATAAAGTTTTAAGTGAAATAATTATATGTTAAATCAAAATTAATTTTTAATTTAAATTTACTTTTTAAACATAAATAAAACTTAATAATATTAAAAAATAAAATGTATTCTAAATTTTTGATTAAAAATATTACAAAAGTCATCTTTTCATCTTGTAGTAAATTATATTGCAATTCATTCAAACTAATTATTAGTGCTATTCTCAGGCTCTTCAGTTTCAGCCGTAATTTGTGTTTTGCAGCAAGGCAATAAAATATTCCAATAACGAACTGCCTCATTTTTAAAGTCATTATTAAAATTGCAATAAATAAATGGATTGTATGCACAGCTAGATTCACCCAACCAGTACAACAAAGTTGTTAAGCTACTTGCAACACATACATCTCCACCAGTTTTAGCACCGGTAGGCACAACACTAGAATGATATTTCAAAAACCTAAATACACGTATCGGCAAATAAGCAAGCGCAAACAAAGATGTTAATATTATTAGCATTTTAATTGTTTTGCGTTTCTGCTTGTTGAATTCGCATTTCTTATTGTCAGATATAGTTCGGACTTGTTTTCGGAGCCACACTGTATGGGCGACTCTTAAATAGAAATAAGCAGTTAATAGAAGTGGTATTAGAATTTGTGCAAACAATTCATATGCCGTTCGGATTTGGGTTAGATTTAAACCAATTTTTGAATTGAATAGTTGTCGACAGTCTATAATGCCCTTTGGAATTAAATTTAAATATATACATAAATGTAGTATAACTAAAATTGTAAATTTTATTAGAATATTAGTTATAAATATATTCTAATTTGTCTAATTATTTAATTATAAAAACTAACCTTTTTTGGTGTGAAAAATTCTGCCACTCTCACACCAAATAATATCGGAAAAACAAATATTGCACTTAAGATCCAGATCATAATTATCGGCCACTTTGCACGCATTTTGCCAGATAGAGGTCGACAGACCAGTCGATATCGATCTATAGCTATAACAACCATAGTATATAAAGATACATAATATACTAATGTTTGTATTGTTTTTTGTAAACCACATATTCTTTGTGCTAACGTTCCGGAGTCTAATAGCAAGGTTGAGCAAAATAGCCAATTTAACGGGATTATTAGCCCAGCAATAATATCAGAAATGGCCATGTTATATATTAAGAAATACGTAGTTGATCGCATGTTTTTCTTATTGTGTATTACGAGACAAACAAAAGTATTTCCAAAAATTCCCACAATTGCTGTTATTAGATATAATGACATTATAACCCAATCGGTTATCATTTTGCTCTGGACAATTTTGTTATCATCCATAGCGTGTAATTTTGTTAAATTAGAATACAAATTTATAATTTGTTATAATTTTAAATTATTTGCACTTTGAAATTCAATGCAAATATATTATTATTTTTAAATGTTATTTTTATTAATTAAAAAATTATTTTAATACTAAGCACAATTTAATTTATGCAAGGTTACAATAATCAGTTCTGGCCAACTTTTGTAAAGACGAGCGTTTTGATTGCCATTTACAAGTCAACCATCATCAGCAACGGCTGAATTTGCACTAACGCTAGTTTGTACTTAAAACAAGTCATAGCTAATTCAATTGTAGCCAGAGTCAAATTCAAGAGTCAAACAATTGATATAATAAACTTGTTGCTTGCCAACAACTAAAAATTCGCATAATTACAAACTAGCGTTAGTAAACATTGAGCCGTTGCTGATAAAGATTGACCGATAAATGGCAATTAAAATGTATATATTTCTGACATACTGCAAAGATGGTTAGGAGTGATCATGCTGAGATAAGCATAAAATATTTTTTTTAATATGCTCAAAATCTAATTATATATTTGTACATGATATATTGCTCACAAAGTGTTATCATACAACACCTCTTCACTTAAAATTCTAACTTAAGTTAGTACTGAATCAGATTAGTACTGATTAGTTGTAAATCAATTAAAATGCTCGTTAACTCAAAAGTTGACCAGAACTGCCTACTGTAGTTAGTCTGGCCTAAATTAAGTTGTGCCTAATATTAAAATAATTTTTTTAATCAATATAACTTTTAACCAAGTGCATAAATCAAATTGGAGAAAACAGCTATTTTTATAGTTAATTTTTGTATAAAGTGTTTGTTTTTTATATAATATTAAACTTTGTTTTTGTTAAAGTAAAACAAAATGTTTGACGCGATAATTTATAATTAAAAAGAAATTACCGGTATATATTTTTTGTGGTAAAATAATTTAGAATTTTAATAGAATAATATCTATATTTTTGAGAATTTGCAAAATAACATGCAAAAGTTTTAATATATATTTTACGTATTTATTTATAAATTAGTTGAATGACATTTTAGTATTTTTACAATAAGCAAAATTGAAAAGTTATAACATTATTTTTTTTAATTTTAAAATTTATTAGTAATTTTAACATATTATATTTTATAAGAAATTTTATAAAGTTTAAAAATTATTATTTTAAAAATTTATTATGTAAAATATTTAATTTAAATTTATTTTAAATAAAATTGATTAAGATAATATTATTTAAAAATTATTTCAATTGAAAAAATTATAATTAATCCCCCTTATCATTTATTATGCAAAACATATTAATACTTCTTCCTGCTGATTTTTAGCAAAACTTACGCGTTTTAAAACCAATATTTAAAAGTTTTTTCTAAGTTGGTATTAAATTAATTTAAGCTCAATTAAACTAACTAAATTTATTTTAAAGTTAATTAATTGTGTTCAAATTTTATAAACTTTAAACTTTTAAAAAATTATTTTTTATTATCTTTTTTTCCTAAAATTTTTAATTAATTTTTTAAAATCTCTCTTGTAATTTCTTTACAACTTAATCGTTTAACGTTCTCAATCTCTAATTCTATTATATAGTAGATAATCCTTTAATATTTCTAATTTGTTCTTTTCTGTAACAAGGCAATATAATATTCCAGTAACAAATTGCTTCAGATTTAAAATCGTCGATAAAGTAATAATAAATAAAAGGATTAAAAATACAGCTAAATTCACCAAGCCAATAAATAAGCGTAACACAAAAATTGCTAGAAGTACAAGCATCACGCGGCGTAAACATTACATTAGCATAGTATTTTAAAAATCTATATACACGCAATGGCAAAAATGCCAAAGCAAACATTGTTGTCAAAAGTATTAACATTTTAATTGTTTTGCGTTTTTGCATGCTAAATTCAATTCTTTTATCATTTGACGATGTGCCAACTTGCTTTCGAATCCATACGGTGTGCGCAACCATAGCGTATAAATAGGCGGTTATCAGAAGTGGTATCAAATATTGTGCCGGTATATCATAAAGAGTGGATATTTCGGTCAGGATCATTCCAAATTCGGAGTGAAATAATATACGACAGTCAATTATTCCCTTAAAAAATAAATTTTAATAATAGCTAATTGTTAGAGTTCTTTATTTATTTAAATAATATGATTATGTACTGTATATATGCTTTAATTCAGAATGTTGTAAATAATATTTTATATTTATATTACATTAATATTTATTTAGCATAATGCTTAAATACAGTATTTGCACTTTGTAAATTGCATCCATTTTGAGAATTTTGAATTTTATTAAAATAATAAATAAATTCTTACCCTATTTGGTGTAAAGAATTCATCAACTTTTATTCGGAAAAATATTGGAAAAACAAACATGATTGATAATAGCCATATAATTATTATCATCCATTTTGGGTGTATTTTATCAGCCGTTGGTTTGCATATTAGTCGATATCTTTCAATAGCTATTGCAGTCATAGTATATGTCGAGACATAATAATTAAGTATTTGTATAGTTTTTGCTAGACCACATAATCGTTGTGCAAATTGACCCGAATCTAATAGCATGCTGGAACAAAACAGCCAATTTGCTGGTATCATTAAGCCAGAGTTTAAATCAGAAATAGCCATGTTTAGAATTAATATGTAAGTAGTTGTTCGAAGGTTTTTCTTTTTATATATTACAATACATACGAATAAATTTCCAACAATTGCCAAAATAGCGGTTATTAAATATAAAAACATTGTAATCCAGTCTTTAATTAACTTGTTGATTGTTACTTCATCGGTGTTTGTAAAATTATTAGCATTTATATTTAATGACATGTTTATAACTTTTAAAGATTTATATTTTTAATTATTAAAAAAAACTAAAAATAACTTTTTTTTATTTTAAAATGTTGAATATATAAGTTTTAAAAATTATACAATATTGTATTATTAAATAAAATTTTGTATCCTGTTTAAAATAAAATTTGTTTCAGTAAAGGATGGGGAAATATTTGACGTTTATGTGGAATTTAAACACATTAAACAACTGTACAAAAATGTTTATTTAACATTTAAAATACGCTTGAGCAACTAAAGTTTAAATGATAAAATAATATTCTAAACGATAAATTACATTTTGTATATCAATCAAACAAAAATAGCAAATTAAATTTGTTTATAAATAAAAATAATTTTTTAAACAAATTAACATTTATACTGTATATACTGTAATATTAGCAAAAACTTTTCAATCTAAAAAAAGTTTATAAATAAATAATTACATGCATTAAAGAAATATTTTAGTAATTCTAAAAATAAACAGTTTACGCATTCTCTATTTAACTGAATTTTAATATTTTATTGCTTTTTCAAAACACTCAAAATTATAATATACTTTAATTGTATACTTGTATATTTTTAAGTATTTTTAAAAAATAATTTTTTTTGTTATTAATAATATTTTTTTTGTATTTAATAATAGCATTTTATTAAATAAAATTTTTTATGATTAATTCTAGTTTTTTATAATTAATAATATTTTTTTGTATTTAATAATAGCATTTCATTAAATAAAAATTTTTATGATTAACTCTAGTTTTTTATAATTAATAATAGTTTTTTTTATAATAAATAATAATTTTTTATTAATTAAAATTAAGCAGAATTATTTATTGATGAATTATCACTATTTTCTAGTACTTCTCCTTTAGATTCACTTATTTTGCAACAAGGCAATAAAATATTTAAAATATTAATTGCTTCATTTTTAAAATCTTGATTAAAATAGCAATAAATAAATGGATTGAATGTACAGCTAACTTCGCCAAACCAATAAATGAGCGTGACAAATAAATTGTTAAAAATACATTGATTAAAAAGTGCCGGTATTATATTTGTATAATACTTTAGAAAGCGATATATACGCAAAGGCAAGTAAGCAAGTGCAAACATTGTGGTCAAAATAATTAACATTTTAATAGTTTTACGTTTTTGCTTGCTAAATTCTTGTTTTTTCGTTTCCGATGTATTGCTCACTTGTTTTCGATGCCATACTTTAAGAGCAACTTTTCCATAGAAATAAGCGGTTAATAGAAGTGGTATTAGATATTGAACCGGTATATCATATACAGATCGAATCAGGTTCAATTTTGTGCCAAGCTTTGAATTGAATAGTGTTCGACAATATATAATTCCCTTGATAACAATTATTAAATTAAAAAACAATTTTTTAAAATATTAAGATTTTAATTTTTAAAAATACTATTAATATAAATTTAAAAAAAACAAAATTTTAAAAAATAAATTATAAAAACTTAGCTTATTACATTGTTTGGTGTAAAAAATTCGGCCACTCGTACTCGAAACACAATTGGAAAAACAAATATCGCCGACAAAACCCAAATTATAATTATCGGCCACTTTGGCCGCATTTTCTCAGTCATTGGTTTACATATCAGTCTATATCTGTCAATAGCTATTGCAGTCATAGTATACGTCGAGACATAATATGTCAGTATTTGTATCATCTTTTGAGTGCCACATATTCGCTCTGCAAATGACCCAGAATTTAATACCAGGGTTGAACAAAACAACCAATTTAACGGAATCATTAAGCCGGCAATTAAATCCGAAATGGCCATGTTTAGAATTAATATATAGGTAGTTGATCGAAGATTTTTCTTTTTATATATTACAAAACAAACAAATATATTTCCAACAATAGCGAGAATAGCGGTTATTAGATATAAAAACATTATTATCCAGTCCCTAATTATTTTGTCTAAAATTGTTTTATCCATGTTTATATAATTTCTTGTAGTTAAATCTTTTTTTGCTTAATAAAATACACTATATAATAATATTAAGTTTTTTAATAACAATTTTTTAATTATTGAATGTTTAACTTATTTTAAAACTTACTAAATTATTATAAAACATTTATTGATTACAGATATTTTTATTGTCGTTTAAAACTTTGCTTCCTTTAAAAGAACTTTATTTGACGTTAATGTATTGAATATTTAAAATAAAAATATTTTTGTTTTTGTTTTAATATTTATTGATAATTATTTTTATTACTAATTATTAACATATTTAATATACATATTAATCATATATTTTAAAATAATTTTTTAAATATTAATATATTGTATAAAATTAATACTTAATATATTTATAAGAAGTTTTTAACTTAATATAAATTTAGCATGTTTAGATTTAAAGAAGAAGTTTGATTTATAAAGTTTTGACATATTTGCTTAAGATACTCAAATTAAGAATATGTGGCTGTGTATGAGAGATGTGATATTCGCATAACTACATCTGTGAGGAATAATTGTAAAGTAAAGTCGTTATATTAGCGCCCAAGTTAAATTATACATATTTTTAGTGCTGTCTATTAATGATACATAAGTAGCGATGTTAAATTTCATGAAATTTATTATCCAGTGAAAGTTTCTTTGAAAGTTGCAATGAAAACCTGAAACTTTCATTTTTATTTCAAAATATATAAATTTATTATATATTTATAATTCTGAATTATATATATTATTTTATTAATAATTCTATCAAATTCTGTAATTTTCTGTTATTTCTAACACTTAAAGAATAATATAATAAGAAATAACTTTTAATTAACATACTTTTTCTAAACTGTGCACGAGTATTGCTATAAACCTATTTTTTATGCGACTAAATTAAGTAAAAGTGTGTTTTATTGCAAAACATTAAATTTCAAAAACAGTAAATACTGCTAATTTTTATATTGGAAAAATTTAATTAATTTAAAATAATATTTTAATTAAAA
>JAQFXP010004073.1:0-11281 GCA_034693685.1 Belba bartosi
GCACCCATTGTTATGTGATTGAGAGCACAGGAAGGCCTGGGGCCTGCCCTACAACTCCTCCACCAAACACATTGATTCATATGTGGGGACGACTGGACAATAATTTAGATTACTTGGCTTTACCGTGTTCCCCGCATATGACAAGCATATAATAAACAAAAAATAATATTCTATTAGATTTTAAACATTATTCATGCAAGCCCATAAATTTATTTAAAATCACAAATAACTAATTTGTCATATTGTTATTACCCTCTTTATAAATACCTTTTATAAATTAACAAAGCACGTGGAAATTGCACTTTAAACAAAAGTTAGATAAACATAATTTATTTAATATAATATTTATGGATCTTTTATTTTTTTTGTTAAACAATAATTAATCAAACACAAATATAAATACAAACTTATCAATCTCTATCCATTACTAATCGATAAACACACCAAATATAAGTTAATTGGAATATAGTCGAATGAATACCAGAAATAACATGATAACAGAAAATGAGTACTAAAAATAATAAAATATTATAATAACGTTTAATTTTAAATTATTTTTAAATAATTTACTTCAAAAAACTTGTAATTAGTGAACGCAAACATATTATGGCAATAGATACCAATTACTGGTCCGGACAGGCGTTCAATGAATTCCAATAGCATTCATTCGTATTAAATCCAATATTTGATATAGCTGCATTGTTGCATACTATTAATACATTTTAAAAAATTTAAAAATTGTTAATTAAAAGCAAACAATGATTTATTGTTTAACAAGACGGTATTTTTGGCAAAATTTTGAAATTAAATGGAGAAAATATTTTACCGCAAAATTATTTAAGCATAACATAAAATTTAAAAAAATTTTAAACTATAATTCTTTTTTTTAATAACACCAATTCTCATATATTAAAAATATTTCAAACTTTTAATTTTTGACGAATTGATAAATTAAATTTACAATTGAATGAATTGATTGGAATGTAGAGCCGATGCGCTTCCGATGAGAGGTTAGCCGAGAATTTGGTCGACATATAGATTAGTAAAGTGCCAAAAATGGCGTAAATTAAATTAACTAAGCGAAATATTAATAATCCATTGCCGTAATAGTATGTATAATAAAGATTGACTAAACACAAAGTTGATACGTATTGATCGAATAGCAGTAAATATTTGAACAATTTATTGCTTTTGTTTGTTAATTGAGTTAAATAATTATGATTTTTAAATAAGAATTTTAAAGATTTGACATATTTGTGATATCTTGTTAGAAATCATTGGTTTAATTTTTGAAAACGTAATTTAATATAAAATACAAAATAAAATAGTATTGAATGTTGAAACATAACAATTGATGACATACTAAATGCCCAATAGTTTAGTGTTATAAACCACATTACCATAAGTATAATTGATATTTTAAAGTCTTTTCTAATATAAGCAACTATACAATAAAATCCATAAACTAAACCGAATAAAAAAGCACCATTAAATAACATAAATCTAAAAATTAACATGTCAATCAGTTTTTCCGTCAAAATCATCATTTTTATATTCTTATCGTTTAGATATGTTTTCGATTTCACAATCATTTGCATTAAGTCAATGATAAACTTTAAACGATTTTGTTTTTTTGCTTTAAAATATAATTAAACAATAAATTATATAATTATATAATACTGTGAAAAGTAAATAGAAAAATATTTTTATTAAAAGTTTTATAATAAAATTTATTCTCAATTTTTTTTGGAATATAATATTTATAGAAGATGTAATTCGAAACTAAACAGAAATTTTTGCTATTAATCGCAATTATAAATAGAGTAGACTGCACATTTTATATTTAAATTTATGTTTTTTAAATTTCATTAGATATGAAACAATTACTATATTTAAGTTCAAAAATTGGTAGAAAAATTTTTTTGTTTTAAACTTTGATAAATTTTAAAATCTTTTTTAATTAAAATAATTATTTAAAACTTATAATCATTTTATCTAATTTTTATTTTAAACTTTTGTTTTAATTAAAATATTTGTTATAAACACAAGTTTAAAAAGATAATTTGTCAATATATTTTTATATTAATAAAAGTATTAAACTTAAGCTAAGTATTTAAAATATACAAGCTATCTTATCGATAAAATCAACATATTTTTATTAAATAGCAAAATTTATGTATCGTTTCGAATTACAGCTTTTGTATATAAATTTAAAATAGTCAAAATTGTTTGAATTAAAAAAAATTAATTTATTTACCGACAATAAATGTAGTTCTAAATAATGAACCCATAACTGCCACGCTGCATAAAGATATATTAAATAGTATTCTATCGTTTGTGTAGTAAAACGTATCTCCAATTAATGACCAGATTTTCGGGTTTGAAATAATTGCGGTCAAAATATATCGAAACGCTATAAACCAATTGAATAAAAAAATAAATAATTGAATTATTTTAAATTTTTTATTTGGATTATCACTACATATGTAATATTTTTAAGCAAATTTTAGAAATCTTGACTTGAACATTGTTTTATAAATATTTTGATTATTATGTAATAATCTTGGTTTTTAAATTAAAAACTATTTCAAACTTTTTATTATAATTTTATTTATTTATTTTTAATATTATTAATTTATTTTTAACCTATATTATTATTTTATAGTTTAACATGAAACAGCAAATTTATGGTAAACATAATTACAAGTTATAAAAATAATATTGCAGTTTTTCATGTAAAATGTTAATTTTTGTAATAAATTTTTAATATCTTATGTATTGTGACGCAAATTAATAATTTTGTTTAATTAATTAATTAATGAAATAATTATTATTATAATAATTATAATTATATAATTTTATTGCGTGGAAATGTATATCTTTAAAAATAACTTAATTCTTAAAACAATTTATTTTATAAAATTTAAAGTATAAATTTAAACATCAAAAATATTTATTTTAAATTTATATTTAAAAATTACTTTTTATTTTCATTAACAAGAATTTGTAATTTGTAGTTTGTGAAATAATAATATAACTTATAAGCCAATGCCTTTGTTTGGGTCACGACTTGGTTGATGCACATAAACATACTTTACATTTTAGACCAAATTCAACTAAATTTACAACGTTAAGCATATTATACATTAAAGTGCAAAGGTTACTTATAAAACTATAAAAATTGATTTTTAATAATTTATATAAATATTAAATTAAATCAAATTTTAATTGTTTTTAATTAAATATAAAATTGGCTTAAGTTGCCGTATATTTATTAGTAAACTAATTGTTAAAATTAATATTTTATGTAATTTATTCTTGTAACCGGAGTTAGTTCGGCGTCAAATATGTCTAATCTAATTATTATTTACTAGAAGTAGAGACCAAGATGTACGGCCTATGCAAATTCAATAGCGCGCATTTGATATATAAATTCAATGCTATTTGATTAATTTTTTCGGAAAAGGCAACAATAGCTATACATTATTCCGTTGAATGTGATAAAAGTTGTTTTGAACTTAGTGATCAATTTAGATTCAAAATAATTATCAATTGAGCGACAAAGAGATAATCAATTATAAATTATTAAAAATAAATTGCGCGGACTAATAGCCGAATAATTAAAAACAAATTAATTAATAATTAGTTTAATAATTGTTTGATTAGCAAAATTCAGATATAATTAATTGTTAATTAATTTCAGATCTAAACATGCATTGTTTGAAAATAGTAGATAAACAATTAAACATGTTTAGTTAATTACTTTAAATTAAATTAACTTTATTTACACAAATATATATATTTATATATTGACATTTCTATAATTAAATACCAAAAAATTTCTCCAAATATTTTATCAAATCTGTAACAGATATTTTAAAATACCTGTTACATATTTAATAAAATATTTGTAGAAATTGTGTGGTATTTAAGCAACAAAATAGCAATAATTATTTAGTGATTAAATTAATGTTATTTGAATATCTTTTTGCGATTTGTATTAAATATCTCTTTACAATAGCTTTATCCACTGCTTTGTCTGTTGGGGTGAAATGTTCCTAGTTTTTTATTGGCTTAGTAAAAACAATACAATAAAACTCCTTATACTGTTATTTTTCCTGCATTGCAAATTTTTTTGAGCTCAAACACAAACACTTGAAAATTCACTGAAATTTTCTACAAAAAAAACTTCCGAGTTTACAAATAGTGGGAAATTTTATTTGTTTCTTTTATTTAATAATTAAAAACATTTTAATTATAAACTTTACAAAAATTAAAAAAGATGATAGAAGATGTCACAAAATTAAGGAAATTTTTAATTAACCGTTAATTTTTTTTAAATGGTTAAAGTTCAGTTTTAAATAAAACTTCCCAGTTTAAGAGCGAAGGGTTAATATTATTGTCTTTATTATTTTCGACTAATATTTTCGCTTAATATTTTTAAATTTATTATTAATATTTTAAATAATTATATTAATTTTTTTGGGGCACGAGTGCGGAATTTAAACTACCCAAAACAATTCAAATTTTGAAAATTCTGCAAATCCTTAGTCATAGGTCATGATTTATAACTAAAAATAGTTTTTTCTGTATAATAAATTTAGAAGCGATTCTATAAAAATAGTAACTTTATTTGATTTAATTAAAATTAAAAAAAAATAATTATTTAAATTAAAATACCTTGTTTTTTAAACAATAAATTTATTAATTTATCTTTATAAATATTACCTCTAAAAATACATTCACAAATCAACACAGTGCCTTACATTAGCGCGTAATACAATGCTGACAATTAAAATTAATTAATTGTACAAAAACATTACAAATTAAATTTAAAAATATTTTGTGTCATTTTGTTTTATTTTAATTTGTTTTTTATATCAAAGTTAGTTTAATTTTAATAATAGTGGTTTAAAAAAATTAAAAACTACATATTTGTTAAAAATAGATTTTTTTATTAGTATTTAGAAAACATTTTAACAAATAAATTATTTATTTAACTTGTCAAATTATTATTTAAAATTTATTAAATAATAGTATTTTGATTAACAAAATTTGATTTATTTTCCATTGTCCAACATAAGTTGTAAGTTTACCGTCTTTCTATTAGCCCTAGTTAATTGCTCTAGTTAATTAGTCTAATTATATTCAAAATTAATTTGTAATTTATTTTTGAAAATTTACATAATAAAAATTTTAAAAAACCAACAAATAAGTTTTTGTACCTAATTGTTTACAAATGTATAAAAGCTATAATCAAAAGTAAAAAGAGCTAAAATCCATCCATAGTCACTATCTAATACCAACTTGTTAAAATAAACGATTATAAATTATATCAAGTTAAATAAATAAAAATTTATTTAAATTTTTATATAGTGTAATTTTAATTTATTGCACACTGAAAACATATTTATATATTTAAATAAATATTTTTATCATAAATGCAAGAATTATAATTTATCTAATTATATTACATATTAACAATATTTTTCTATTATATTAGATTATGTATTGTATGGCAACAATAAGTGAAACTACATTTCATTTTTTATTTTAACTAAATTAATGAATAAATTTCTACAAAATTTTTATTATATATTAAACCATATTTAAACTATAAATACACATTAACTGATTTTTGCTAATAGCCCCCTAGCCCCTGCTCAACGCAATTTTGTTTACTTACTTCTCAAGACTTTGGCAAAAAATATATTTTAATTTTTAAATAATATGGTATTCTTAAAATAATTTTCAAAAACAACTTCAAAATTTATTATTTAGTTAAAGTTATTGCATTTTTAAATAAAATATAAAATTTGGCTAAAATTTTATATTAAAGATTTTGTAAATGTTGTAGCTTATTGACATAAATTATAACTGCATAAATTAATTTTATTACAATCTATCCCCGAGATAAGCAACCCGCTTATAAACAAAACTCTATATAAGAATTGGATTTTGGTTGCACTGGCGGTTCTTATGTGGTCTATAATGTTAATAATTTCGGATATAAGCGAATCGGATATAAGCATAACCTCGATATAAGTAAAACCATATCAATTCACGTGTAATGCATTCAATACCCGTCTATAAGCAAAAATCAAATAAAATTATAAATATTTTTAAAAGTTACAAACAAAATTAATAAAATGTGGTTAAATAAAATTTTTAAACAGAAATTGTGAAGGTGTATCAGGCAAAAATTCTTTTAATTTAAAAACTTAAAATTTATTTCTCTCTAACATTTAATCCGTGAAAGGGTACTCCTTTGACTTTTAGGGTTTATTGACTAAAATTGGGAAATTTTTCCTAATTTATTGTTAAATCCGGTTTTAAAACAGTTAAGTTAAGCAAATTTAGAATAAATCAAGTTAAATTAAATAAAATTTTATATTATTTTTGAAAATCATTTTCTCGATATCTCCCTGGATCGGCCGACCTTTTCAATGCCTAAAAAATAATATATTTAAATTTAAGTCAAAACGTAATTAAAATATTAGTGAATTTAAGGCCTCAACGGCAACAAATATAAAATTTATAGTATTTGTTTTAATGCTTAAAAAAAATACTGATTTGGATAAAAATTAAACCCTGATATAAGCAAACCCCTATATAGGCAATAACTTTTTGTTGCACCGATTAATTGATTATATCGGGGATAGATTGTATATGTTGATTAATTCTGACATAAACCAACATAATTAAAACAATTATTTAAAAAAATAAAAATATCTATTTTTATATCTTATTCTGATATATTATTTTATTTTATTAAGTTCAATATCAAAATGTTTTTGAAAATAATTGATTTTATATTTAATATCATTTTATTACATTTGCATTAAAATCAATAATTATTTGAAATATATTTGAGTTTATTTTATTGTTTCAAAATCAAAATGTATTTAAATATAATTTATTTTATTCGTATTATCATTTATTATTTTATTTTATTTACTTTAAAATCAATAATTATTTAAAATGCCATTTATTTTTAGAAATATATCATTTATCATGCAATAATTATTTTAAAATCAAAATATATTAAAATAATATCTATATATTATAATTTATTATTTTTTTATATTTATATTAAAATAATTCTTATTAAAACGTTTATTTTATTTTTCTTTTTATTCAATATATTATAATATTTGTTTTGAAATAAATAATTATTTATAATTTCGTCATATATTTAAATAAAAATATTTTATTGGTTTTTAACACATATTAGAATAACAATAATTATTTTTATTTTCATAGAATTTCTGTAATATTTTATTAAATTTTTGTTTTATATTGTTCTATATTTTTGTTCATTGTAGTTTTAATTTTGTAATTTCTAATTTTTTGCTACGTGCCTAATTTAATAAACAAGTTAAAAAACATAAGGTCATTAAAATATATTTTTAACAAGATATTTTTAAAATTAAGCTTAAAATATTGAGAAACTTTTAGATCTATTATAGTATCATGTTTATTCAAAACAAATAATTTTAAACATAAAAAATAAAACAAAAATTATAATGTTATTAATTTGTTAAATTAGTTCTGAAATTAAACAAATTTTTTCGTTAAGATATAGTTTAATAATTATGTATTATTTGATGTAAGTAATCTTTAAATTGAGTCATTATTTTTATACTAATTTAATAAAGTGAGTAAATTTAATTTGTACATATTTTATTAATTTCTTATTGCTACAAAATTCTCTATAAAAACACTCAGATAATGAAAAAATTTATGATGATACAAATTATTTGTTTATTACTATTAGAAAATATTATTGCTTATAAAAAATTAGTTTTGTTGAAAATAAATAATGAGATAAAACGCATATTACAGAAAATATAAATTTCGTGATATTTGCAAATTAGATAAATGCAATTAATATAAAATATTTATTTTATCACGATATTATTTTAAAGTTATGTTATTTAAAAACTAATTTATTTAAAAAAATAATTTGTTTAAAAAAATATTTTTAAATATAATTATAAATTATTGATTAAATATTATCAATAAATATAATATAGTAAACGTATAATCGTATTAAAAAAATGTTAAACAGTTTAAATAAAATTAAAATATATTTGCAATTTAAAACCAAAAATGAAGTTTGCTTCAATAAATGCAAATATAAATCAGAAGTTTAACCAATTTATATTAAATAACACAGATGAAAGTGTTGCAATTGTCAAGTTAGAAAAGTTTGTTAAAAATTATGGAATTATTGTATCAAAAAATCTAGATGATTATTTAAATAGAATCCGGTCTAAAATGAGAATAGTATTCGTCAGTCTTATTAAAATTTCACTAATAGTCAGTTCTATTTTATACCTAATTTCTGGTTTAATAACTAAACGATCGATTCGTATACTAACGGGTAATGCGTTGTATATAATGGGGAATCAAACCAATATGACTGCAATTTTATTCTTTGCTACACTTATTGTATTTTTAATTGAATTTGTGATACAATATCAGGAATTAACGTATAATTCAAAATTATATTTATTTCTTAATAACTATAAACACAAACGTATTAATAATTTAAATGATTTGAATAGAAAAAAATTAGCTCTAATTTTAAATATATTGACCAAATATTTAATGCGAGTCTTATTTTGGCCGTTAGTTATCATCACTTCTATAATAGCAATCAGTCCTTCAATTATTGCTTATTTCGATCCCAACTCTGGTTTTACAGTAAAGAGTGTATTGTTTTGGTCTATAACTACATTTATATTTTTAATAAAAATATATGCTATAATCTCGATAGGGCTAGTAATTGCCACGGTAACAACATTATATTTAAAATATAAATTTAAAGAAATTAATGATGAAATTAAAAATATTTTGAAAATTAAGAGTCAATTGCTTCTAATGAAAGCAATCTCTGAACACATCTTGTTATCAAAACTAACGAAAGATTTAAACGAATGTTTCAATTATATGATTGCAATTGTCTATTATATATCAACGCCTGGTTTAATGATATTAATGCATTTAATTCACGCAAAAGACTCGATATATTTTACTAGATTTGTTGCGGCATTTATATTTATTGTTTTATTTTCAATTGCCTTTTTCTTCAATTTAATGAGCTCTTGGATCAGCTATTGGTCGCATAAACCATATCCTCTATTGTATTCATTTCTAATTAAAAATCGACTTTCAATTAGAAACCGATTAAAAATTCTTGAATTCATTGAGAGTCAGTCCGGACCAGACATTGGATTCTATTGCTTAGACTTATTCCCAATGAATAATTACGAGTTCTACCAATACGTAGCTAACTGTGGCTGTACTTATATTTTATTAATGAGATTTGTTTAATTTTATTAAATTCTAATGTTTTTGGTTTTTAATTAATTGTTTCAATAATATTAGCAAAATATATTACACTAGTAAACAAAATATGATTAAATATTTTTAATATACAGTAAACATTTATTAATTATTACACCCGTAAACATTTATCTATCAATCTCTCAAATTATTTTTTGAAATTTTAAATATTTTATTTATAATCACAATTTATTAAAAATTAGGCAATAATTTTTGAAAAGTTCACTCAAATTCTCAATCTCTGTTTATTTTATACAACTATACAGACAACATAGTTTATATACGCAATACCTAAAAAATAACTTAAACTTGAACTTCAAAAATAATATTTTTAAAAACTATTTAATTAAATTTTTTGCAAATAATTAAAAATTTATTAAGATGATTTTATATTGTAATTTTAATTTAGTGCACATTTAAAACATATTTATATATTTAAATAATAATTTTTTATTAGATAAATATAAATAATTAATTTACTAAATTCTAAGTAATTGTTTTTATCATAAATGCTAGAATTATAATTTATCTACTTATATTACATATTAACAAGATTAATTTATTATATAAGATTATGTATTTCATTATATCTAAAGATTAAACTAAAATTGCTATAAATAATAGAAATTATTATAAAGTTGTCATAGCATTATTGATTGTTTATCTAATGTATATAAGACAAAATTTATTTATATTTAATTTGTTAATTTAGAATAACTAGTATATATGCTGCGAGTATATATAAATAATATAGTTTAAAATTATAAAGTTAAATTAATGGATACTAACACAAATGTAACACCTACAAGTAATACTGAAACACAGCTAAAATATTATTATGGCATTATTATACAAAGTAAAAATTGATTGAATTAATAAATAAAATTTATTTAAAAACATTTATTTTTTTCTTTAGAAATTGGTATTGTATTCCTGGCAATATTTATTGCATTAATTCCAACATGTTATGCTTTTGGTAATATTACCATTTAATCTTCTAATTACAATATCATAATTTAATATTAAATTATTATTAATCTTGTAACAGGTTCAATTTATATAAATGATTGTGAAATTAAACCCGTATTACCAATAAGTTTACTTGTGCTTGCCACATTAAGCACACTATCTATTATTTTGTCATTTGTTAGATTACAAATTACACCATATACTCGAAAGTTTAAATATTTTAACATATTGCTTTATGTAAAAAAAGTTTTAACAATTTCAATTTATACTTTATGTACGTATTTTATCTATAATATGATAATATAATAATAATAAATTAATATTAATATTTTTGTTTAAAGTGATGAAATTGGTGTATATGACCTTTTTCCAAATTATAACGGCATCACTGATAAAGGATTCTGCAACAAAACGTTATTTTTGTTTTCATTTTGGTTTTGTAATATTATTTTAATTTTAGTTATCCCGTCACTTTTTATTATATGTTGTTTTTACACAGTTCGTTAATTTAAAAACTTTAATAAAAACAATTAGATTAAATTTGCAATTAAAATTTTTAATTGTTAATTTATTTAATTCAATAAAAATTTTTGTAAACATTAAATTTTGAAAATTATTAAATTAATTTAAAAAAATTGATTTAAGACAAATCTAAACTCACAATTAAATACAATTATAACTATTAATGTAATGTTTTTGGCAAAAATAATAATGCATTATTTTTAAATTAACTTTTTAACATTTTGTGACGGTCGAGTTTGGAGGCCTCACGTGATGAGACGTCGACTGTAGAGTTGCTGTTGTCGAGTGATAGCGCTGGCGGTATTTGTGCGATACGGACGGCCCGAATGTATTGTCAATTCGAGTGAATGCGTTACCAGTTAAGTGAATGCGAGACCAGTTGTCTTGATGTGCGCGCGAGTTGTATTAGTAATCGATGCGATTAAACAACAATTAGTTT
>JAQFXP010004074.1:0-11280 GCA_034693685.1 Belba bartosi
TGGGCTTTGAAGCTGTGTTTTAAAAGAAATATTAAAAATCATTTTTATGAAAAGTAAATCTCAATAGAAGTTAATCTGAATGTTATAGTAATATAATAAGTAGAGAAATTTATGTCCACAATATTATGAAAAGAGTGTTATTTTAATTAATCTTTTAATATAAATCATAACTTAATTTAGGACAGTTTTTACTATTCCGTTCTAATCAACTTTACAGTTTTTAAATAGTTTTAATTAAAATTTTATGTTTTAAATGTTTTACAGCAAATTATTATTTATATATTTAATCAGCAATAAATTAACTAGATTAAGATAAAACTTAATCTAATCTCTTAAAATTGAAAAATGAGTTGTAACAGGAATAAAATTTTAAGATAAAAATTCATAATATTTATTGATCTAGAAAATATTAAAAGAGGGATTGCTTTTACTTGAATAACTAAATTTAAACCAAATTTAATTTAAATTTTTTATTAAATGTATAATAAATAATTTACATTTTCAAGTATGTATAATTTAATTTTAATAAGCCTCATTTATTAATCATAATTTTTTATATTTATTTAGTTTGTTTGAAAATTACTGCTATATATTTTTTTTATTTAATTATAAATAACATTTCTAAGTCTACAAAAACATAAATATTTATATATTGTTTTTTTATCGAAAATATATCAACAAATTTTTAAAAAATATAAATGAATATTATTATTGCATAATTTATAAATGTTGTTTGTTAACACGGATATTTTTTATAATTAAAATTGACGATTTTATTAAATAAATACGTTTATAATTTTTATTTAAATATTTAAACTAGTAAATATTATACCAATTAATAAATATTTAAAAATTTTAATGATTCAAAAATTTATAATCTAGTATAAAATAATAATTTGATAAATTTATTCTGTCTGTTTAAATTAATTAGAATTACATAATAGTAGAAAAATTATTATTACTAATTAAATAAAAATATTTTAAGAAAATATAACTAATTTTGAGTTAAATTAATTTTTTTAAATTGATTTCAAGTTTATTTTAAATATTTATTTAAATAGCATGTTTATATTTTTGTGCCAACAAATAAAAATAAACGCCTGTCATTAAAGTAAATAACAAATTAACAAGTCCAACCCAAACATCTTGAATAATAAATTGATAAACAAGGCAGACAATTCCAAACAAGATAATAGTAACAACAATGCATCTACTCTCTTTATATATGCCAATTAATCCAATCAATACGAGCACAAAATAAATTGAATATAATGAAATTGTTATTTGATAAAATGATCCTAGCAAAATTTTAAATTAAAAAATTATATAGTTTAATTTTTAAAAATAAATTTATAAAACTAACTTTTTAATTCTTCCTTTATATAAGCGTTTGAATTATTTGATGAAATGATTGAGAAATCATTTGTCATTGATAATTCAGTTATTGAAATGACCAAGCCATAAATTAATGCAATTAGTTGCAAACCGTATAATACAAGTAATGCTTTTTTAATATACAAAAACGCTCCATAATATTGCCAAGCCATTTTGTCTTTATTGTAAAATTAAAAACAAAATAATGTTAAATTTTATCATAATACAAACAATGTAAATTTATAAATTTTAAAAAATTGTTAAAAATATTATAGATAAATAATTGAGAAAAAGATATAAAGTTAAATATAAATTTACTAGTCTTATCGTATATTAATATTTTTAAATAGATAAAAACTACTATTATGTTATTATCTTAATTAAGAATAAGTACAGGTATAAATATAATTTTATAATTAGTAATTTATACAAAAATTAAAAATAATATAATACTTTAAAACTTTATTTTAATTAATATTTGTAACTGCACAATAAAAATTATTATATTATTTGAACGCATTCATTTAAGTTATATACATAAATATAATATTAATAAATTTTTGTCTTAAACTTTAACATTACATTATTTTTACAACGACAATTATATTTCCGCCAGTACAAAAAATTTTATTATAACTAGAATAAACTAATTAATATATTTTTGCTGAATCATACAATTAATCTTTAAAACAAATTTAATTTCTATATAATTTTTTTACACTAAATTAATTTCTTACTAAAATATATTTAAAAATTAACCAATAATTTGAAACAGGAAATGAGAATTTAGGTTAATTTAGGAAAGGAATCATGGAGAATTTTGTTTCAAAATATTTGTCAAAAAACCTTAGGAGGATATCAGTGGAAGGGTTTATTCAAAATCTCTCAAATCTAAATATTTATACCAAAATTATTTTTATTTTAACTGGATTTAAAATAAATTTAGTAAATTAAATAATTTTAAACCGGATATAACATTAATTTAAAAAAATATTTAAATTTTCAAAATGAATACCAAACAATTGGCCACAATAAAGTTAATTTTTAAAATGTTAAGCATGATTAAAAACTACAATATTTTTTACAGATTATAAAACACAAACTTAATTTACAGACAAATTAAACAGGATATTTTAATATTTTTTTCACTAAAACATGCATATATTTGAGCAAAATTAATAATTGGATAAAACACAAAACATTTTCTACAAAATGCGTAATTTTTTAAAAATTAAATAGAAATAAATAGATGGAAATATATATCTGACTAGAAGTGTAACGGTAAGCCCCGCCAATCTAATCCATCAAATAATTCTATTTATTTATTTTGAAATTTAAAAGAGTCTTAAAAATAAATAATATATATTAAAAAAATTTTGGAAAAAAGTAATAGAAAAAAATTTTATTGAGATTTTTCATAATTATTTGCTAAAGGTATTGCAATTGTAAATGAAAGCAATTAACGAAAATTTTGTTTTTACATCTTGATAAAATTATGATTACAAGTTTTAAATTATTAATACATTGGTTACTAATTAAAATAAACCAAAATTCACCTGGAGATACAAATTTTTCTGGTATTATCTTTGCATCTATTCATTTAAACATAAAAACAATATAAAAAATTTTTTATTATTTATCAAGCAACTTTATACTACTTTAGTTATTAAATTTTAATAGATAGTTTAAAATTTTTTTATTGTTTTATTTAAAACAAATTATAATGAAATACTTGACTCATAAATTTTTTATATTTGAAATATTTGCACAAAAGTTAGTTACCCAATATAAAAAAAGTACAATCAATAACAAGGCCTGCTAGAATACAATTATTTTGGCATTTTATCGTTCAAGTCAATATTTATATTTTTAAAATTAAAACGTTGTTTTTATTTTGCACAAATGATTAACTAATTTTTATTTTTATTCAAACTAATACTACAAAATTTAATAATTTGGAATTTTTTTTTTCAACAACTGCTATCAAAAATACTGCACAATACTGTAATTATTAATTTTTTAATTTATCAAAATTAACAACACCTGTAATAAAAAATTAATAAAATTTAAATATATATAAAATTATATTAAATATATTAAATTAAATATATATTAAATTAAATATATATAATTTTTATTTTATATTTATTTAAATATTTGTAACAAATTGTTTGATAAATTTAATTGTTTAATATTTAATTAACATAAAAATGCCAATTAATTTTTTATATAAATAATTTCAAGTAAATATTTAAAAAATTTTTGTTTTAAAATTAATATTTTAATTAATTAAAAAGTAATATTTTAACAATTCAGAAAATGTTAATTTATCAGATTTAAATAGAAACGTTTTATTTGTCATATCCATTTCGTTGTAACTAAATGTTTTATTCATTACTCTTAGCGTTTTTTTTTATACATTTCCCATCTACTAAATAATTAATTTAATTTAATTAGTAAATATTAAAACAGCTTTACATGTAGTCAATATTAAAATAAGAATATGTTATTATAAAATTTTCATAGTTATGTTTTTTTTAATAATAAATTATTATATTTTATTACTCAGCCATGTTTTATGTAAAATTTTAAATACAAATTTATTGCACTAACTTATTTCTTAAATATTAAAAAAAAATTTAGCAGTTTAAATTTTGTTTATTAGACAATTTAATTTAAAAATTATATTTAAAATATAATAATTTAATAGCGTTGTTAATTATTGGACAATATTTTATCCAAAAATAATAAGTCCATATTTACTTACAAATATTTATTAAATCTTGTTTCATGTTTACAGTTTAAATGCATTTTAAATCTAATAATTAAATAATAATTGAACATTAATAAATATTGATATATTAAGATTTATTTTGTATTATTTGTGAAATATTTTAGAATAAATAATATGAAGGAGAAAAACAAAAATTATTAAAAGAATAAAATAGTTTTTTAATTTATAAAAATTTTAATTATGACAAAATTACTAATATCAAATATTTTGATATCAAATATTATATTGTCATATTTTTATATATCGATTAATAATAAAGATGAAAATAATTTTTATTTTAAACAAATATAACAAGTTTTCTCACAAATGTTTGACAGAAACAAATATGCTTTTAATTTATATTTAGCAATATAATTTAAAATAAATATTAATTAATGATTGAAAAATAATTTTTAAATTAAATAAATTGTAAACTTTTAACAAATTATAATCGTTTTAAACTATATCAAATTAAAATTATTAACTGTAAAATTTTGGCCAATTAAAAATATAAATTAAAAAATATATTTTAAATATTATTTATAAAACTATAAATAAATAGTTAATATTTGAAAAATTATATGTAGAATTTATTATAAATAATATTTGTATTATAGATTGAGACATATTTTATGTTTAAATTTTTTTGTTATATTTCAGCAACTGTTTTGTTTAAAACTTTAATTTTTTAAAATAATTATTTGTATGTTAGGAGCTGTTTTTAAAAATAGTAAGTATTGTTTAAACTGCCTTGGGCATCAAAAATAAAATCACTGTAAGTTTAAAGTCACGAGTTAAACATTCAGAAAATTAAATTCATAATAGAAAACAATTGCAAATAATGTTACAATTAATTGTGGATAGGATTTGCTTATATAAACAAACGAACACACAATGTATTAGAATAAGAAATTGTTAATCAGATGATCAAGACAAAAGCAACGTATTAATTTTTAAAATTAAACTTTTGATTATTAAGAAATATAGTAAACTTAGAGTAACAATTTTTTTGTTTTTTATTTTTAATTGATTAATTATCGTGGTTTATTTATTTATACATCTCATTCAGAAAAGTTTTGTAGTAAAAATTGTACACAAATTATAATAAGAATCTTAGCATTTTTAATTTGAGTTGGGCATCAATTATCTAAATGAATAATTTATAATTTATTTTTTATAAACTTAATTATATTTAATTTATAAATTTAAAAAATATTTATTTATTTATTTATTTAATATAATAAACTTTATTTTTATTTCAAAATTTTAAATAAATATATAAATTATTTTAATTTATATAAATTTGGTTAAGGAAATATTGATTCATTTATTTTATTAATATTAAATATAATATTATATAAAATATTGCACATAATTTGATAAATTAATTATTTAATCTAGTTAATAAATATAAGTTTGGATTTATTTAAACTTTTAAAAAATTATAAATAGTAATTTTGGACTAATATTAAACAACATCAAAATAAAAAATATATTTAATTTTTTCAAACTTTATAATAATTATATAATTTTAATTATCATATTTCCTCACATATTAGTACATGTACAAATAAGGTGAAATACCATTTTCCTAAATTTGGCCCAAAGCCTCTATGTACATGTACTAATAAGGCGAGGTAAACCTAACCTTTAATAATTAATACAAAATGTTTTAAATCTAAAAATTTATACCTTGTGACAATAAGTGGATAATTAATGTGTTGAATTTGGGAGAATATAAACAAAAAGTCGTAACAGAAACAGTCTACTACGCCAATAATATTTATTTTAAAATATTGTTATTATTTAAAATTAAATTAGAATTTTTTTACAGTTTCTCATATATCATATTTAATTTTTAAAAGTTTATAAAAAGTTTAACATTGTAAATAATGTTTATACTACAAATTGTTAATCAAATTTATATAAATTAAATAAACATTTTATTTTTTTATATACAGTATTTTAAGAACTAATTTCTTTACATTAACTGATTTAAATTAAAGTGCAAAATTTTTCATATTAAATTTTGTTAAATCTAATTTTGAAAGTTGTTTTATTACAGTTTTAATATAAAATTTATTTAATAAAATAATAAATTTATATTAGTTTAAAACGTTGTTTGAAGGTATTAACTCCGATTCGGACCTAAGTGTGGTGACGGTTCTGAATAACTAATTATAAATAAATTAAGATAAAAATTTAACTTTTATATTTTTGAAAAAATTATTTCCGAATGACCAGTATTTTCGAAGTTATAATTTAAAAATTAAATTACTCTTAAATGGATTTTAGTGTATCATTTTGTAAACTCAGAAATAAATTGTAGTCAATAAACAATTTTTATTTTATTTTATTTTACAGTTTACGAAAAACTTATATTTATATACATTTACTAAATTTATTCTAAAAAATTACCGTTTTTATAGATGTTCTCTAAACTGTAAATTTTAAGAATAAATTTATTAAATATTTATAAATATAAGTTTTTCGTAAACTTTAAATTTAAAGAAAATAAAAAGTGTGTTTAGACTTCAATTTATTCCTAAGCTTACAGAACGATACAATCCAATCTATTTAAGAGCAATTTATATTTTTAATTATGACTCAGGAATTAATGGTCATTCGGAAATAATTTTTTCAAAAATATAAAAGTTAAATTTTTATTTTAATTTATTTATATTTAGTTATCCAGAACCGTCACCACACTTAGGTCCAAATCGGAGTAAGTTAACCGATACTGTTATATTTTTTATATGTTTAAATTAATTTATTAAAAAATTAAAATTTTCATATTTTAATATATATTTAAGTGAAGTTATTATTAGATTGCTTTTAAAAAATGTCGTTAAAAAATAGAATCGTGGTTTTTGTCTTGGTCATCTGATTAACTAATGTTTATTCGCATACATTGTATGTTTAATAATATTTGCAAAAATGGCCAAAAAGTCAATTAGAAACCAATTTAAACTTTAAAAAATTAAAGATTTCAACTCTATATTTATATTTATAAGTTTAAAATTAATATTTTAATTAATGATTAAAGTTTTTATTTGTAATCTCTATACACATTCAACTTTGAAAATAATAAGAACGTATTTTAAATTAAAATTAAAATTAATTTTTAATTTGATTAATTTTAATTTTAAAAAATAAAAATTATTTTGCAAATACAAAAGTTTAAAAAATAATTAAAGTTTTCGTTAAGTTTAATTTTATTATTAATTAATAAAATATACATTAAAATAATAACATTTTAGTTTCTATAACAAACCTAAAAGTACAACAACTTATTTGAATTGATATAATTTGGCTTAAAAATAGTATTGTCCATATAAAGTATATTAAAATAGAGCTTCTAATAGGATTCTAAAGCATCTTAGGCAGGGATCGAGAAGAGGGGATCAAGCAAAAATCTCCCCTGATTTTGAAAATTTGAATTTATTCCCCTCTAGCATTTAATCCAAGAAAAGATACCCCCCTCAACGTTTTGCCGGCCGCAAATTTTTTGGGTTTTTTGCTCAAAATTAGAAAATTTTCCCTAAATTGGTGCTAATTCCGGTTTAAATTCAGTTAATTTAACTAAATTTTGTTTAAATCCGTTTTAAATCCAGTTAAATTGAGGAAAATTTTATCATAAAAATATGGGTTATTTGAGCGTTTTTGGAAAAGTCCATCCCTGATTCCCCCCTTTGGATCGGCCGACCTTCTCGATCCCTGATCTTAAGTTATTATTGCTTATTTTATTTAAAAAATTTTTTAACAATTTCAATTAAATTATAAAATTTTAATGTTTTAAAATTAATAAATTTTAAATAATTTGTTATAATTTATTATATTTAGAATATTTTAGAATATTTAATTAACATAAATTTTATATAAATTGCAAATAGTTTAAGTAATAAATAATCAAATTAAAAACATTTTGGTTTTATTTAATTAAAACTTATTGAGTATTAATATTAAATTGAAAATTAGGTTAACATTAATTAAAATATGTCAAGAAAAATTTTAAAACTAAGATTAAATTTAAATTTAAAAAATTTTATTTCACAAGTGCGCCATATTTTAATATTTAGTTTAATTTTTTTAATGATTTTAATGAGAACAAATATGTAATCAATTTTTTAAAATAAATTTTATAATAATATTTTTACAAAACAATTGGATTTTATTTAATTATTATTATTTTTTAAAATATTAATTTAAAACGTTTTGTTTTCATTTAAAAAAAATAAATATTTATAATTGCATTTAAAGTTTGATTGTTGCGAGATCATATAATTTTAAAAACAATAAGAAACTTATTCTTATTTGTCACAACAGTATAAACTACAATCTGTAGTATTTTTTAATAATAACTTTTTTTATTATTTTCGGTACAGTTTCAGATAGTAACTCTATCTTTTTTCAGCCGGACTTAGATCTCAAATGCAAAGCATTTTGAGTCCAGTCTTGCATTCGCCGAACGGTTGAGAGGATGCGGTGAGAGAGTGGTAATACGATATATACAGTATATACTGTACAACTTTTTATGTGCATGATAATTTGCACTGAAATGTCTAATTGTTTATTACACTTTAAGTCTAATTTATTGAATTTCTACAAAATATATATTATTTACAAATTCTGTGGCAAGCTAAATCTCAAAATAGAATTTGTAAATAATATATATTTTGTAAAAATTTAATAAATTAGACTTAAAGTGTAATAGAGTTACTATCTAAAACTGTACCGAAATTAATAATAATAAAAGTTATTATTAAAAAAATACTACAGATTGTAGTTTATACTGTTGTGACAAGTAAGAATAAGTTTCTTAAATTTTTACAAATTATTTGATCTCGCAACAATCAAACTTTAAATGCAATAATTGTTATAAATTTATAAACTTATAAATTTAAGTTAATAATTAAAATAGTTTTTAACATTTATATATGAGGCTGTGTATGAGAAAATTTAAATCCGCATAACTGCTCCTTTGAGGAGTAATTTTGAAGTTATTAGCGCTCAAATTAAATTATATGTATATTGATCAATTAATGCGAAACATTACTTATGTATCATTAATAAACAGCATTAAAAATATGTATAATTTAACTTGGGCGCTAATATAACAACTTTACTTTAAAATTATTTCTAACAGATGTAGTTATGCGGATTTAAATTCTCTCGTACACAGATACATATTATATTAATTTTAATAATATAAAAACTAAATTTTGAACAAATCTATTAACTAAATCGAAAATAATATTTGAACAAGGAATATATATAAATATATATATATATATTTGTCTCTAAATGTTAATTATTTTATTACTTTAAATGTTAACGTATTGTTAATTGTTTATGCTTTTATTTGTTTAAAATTTTAATTGTTGAAATTTTAATGGCTGAGCGGCTGAGTGCAAACAAGCCGAGTAAAATATAACTGAATTATACCAAGCATTGTGAAGTGGGGATCAGCCAAAAATACCCCCTGATTTTGAAAATTGGCAATTATCCCCCTAGCATTTGGTCCAAGAAAAGGTACCACCCTCAAGGTTTTGACAACCGCCAAAAGCGGCCGTCAAATTTTTTGTGGGTTTTGCCCAAACTTAAGATTTTTTTAATTCTTGCTAAATTCGGTTTAAATCCAGTTAAATTAAGTAAAATTTTATTACAAATATATAGAGTTTTAAACGTTTTTGGAAAAATCTCTCCCCTGATCTTGCTCTGAATCGGTCGACCTTCTCAATTCCTGATTATACACTTTAGAACATAATAAAAACAGAAACAAAAAAGTATTTTGATTTTAAAATTAATATATTAAAACCACAACACAAAAAAAGAAAATAGTCGCTCCAAAAAACAAAACAATATTGAACAATTTTTGAAACGTCATTAATGACAACAAATTGTGCCAATACAACAACTTGAGCTGATTCAAAAAATTCAAACAATATATCACTTTGAATTCCAACAAGTTAAACGACAAATTGAATAAATTATAAAATCTGTTTAGTTATAGCATTTTAATCTAATAAATATTTTATTGCATTTTAATTAATTGTCATTATTTTTTTTATAAAATATTCTTTTTTATTATATAGCCTGCCTAGATAGATTTACTAAAACAAGAGCGACAAAACCAAATTGCTTTAAATGTTCCAGAAACAGTGATCAGATTACTTAAGCCGTAAAGCATTTTAGCCAGTACATATATTTAATTTTTATAACATTTATTTTATTATAAAATAAATTAAATAATAGATTAATATTTTTTGTATTGTCAAAACTTTTAATCTCTCCTTTTATATTTGTTTTATCTAATGCTAAACACAGACTGAAAAATGTAGTTATATAATTAATATAGTTAATTAAAATAACATGAAAAATAGCATAATTAATTTTAATTTAAAACAATAGTCTACTTGATGATTACTAATTATTTCTAAAATATTTTATTAGTAACGTATTTAAAAAATCGTTTAGAATTTTGTGTTTTGACAATATTTTCAACTTCCTGTTTTACATTAGTTGCTTGTTTGATTTTGCTTTCTTTATGCAATTTTTTAATCTCTTCTTCCATTTCTTTTAACTGGTACAAATCTGAAATTATCAAGTTAATCTGTTCGATTGAAACATCGAATTTGTCCTTGTTATTGTCATCCATTGCGGTTTCCAAAACATTCTTTTCGTAATCATAATCTTTCAAAATTATGTTTAAATTTTCAACTGCTTGTTTAACTTGCTCAGTTGGTTTATTTGACATTTGTTCAAATTCAATTTGTTCCAAAAGGTAGTCTCTGTAAGAGTCATTGTACGTTACGATTGCATTGCTTTTAAGAAACAAGGCAAATTTCGCCGATGCTTTTAATATTAACAAACGCTCTAAATTTAAGTCAACTTTTGTCTTGTTCAAACAGTCAAGAAATTCTTCCTTAGTATCCTTATTCAACAGAGCATTGTCTAATAAATCATCTAATTTATCTTTCTCCTCCTTAGCACGACTCATATTAAAAAGTTTAATAAAAATTGAAATTATAAAAATTATAGATAGAATATCATAAAATTTAAACATAGCATTATGTTTGTTTTTTACAAAGTCATTAAAAATATCTTTTATATTGCCTTTTGACTTTTCAATA
>JAQFXP010004075.1:0-11280 GCA_034693685.1 Belba bartosi
TCATTAATACAAATTATGTTCAAAGAGACAGTCATTGATTGGAATGAGAGTCGATATTACGACTATTTTGTTTACTGGTCGGGAAGTAATAACAGTTCGCCTTAAACTCATTATTCGCATTTAAATCATTAAATTGAAATATTTTTTCAAATAATAAATTCTATTTAATTATTTTTTTCCAAATATTTGTAAAAAATTGTTTTTATTTATTTGTTATTTCATTAAATAAAATATATTTTACTTCAAATTTTATATTTTGATATTTTTCGGCAAATTATCGATTAGTTGTTTAAACAATTCTTTCTCTGACTTTAAATTGGAATAACTATTTGAAGTCATTATTATCGAAAAATATTCTAAAGTTTTCAAATATTTCGAAAAAAGTTTTCAAAATAACTCAAGTTTGTTTATATTTTTTTAATTAATTTAGATTTTATTAAAACATTTTTAATATTATTTTTAAAAATTTTAAATAAAAATTTAAATTAACTTAAAAACCGTTAAATTAAAATTTTGTCAAAATATTCAAATATTTGTTAATTTTACAAAAAAAATAACAAAAATGTGGAAACAATTGATTAGTTGTTTTGGATTCAGAGGAGAAATAGAAGACATCGACGACAGCAGTGATCAGAAGAGGTCGCGAGTTATGAACGAAGACGTTCTGAAGATTGTGTTAACAAATGTCGAATTCGAAGACTTGTTTGCTTTGGCGAGAGTTAGCCATCAGTTCCAGTATTGTGTCGAAGAAGTACTTAAAAACAAAAGAAATTTTGTATTTAAACACAACTGCTATATGCGATCGAGTTGGCAATTGCCGAAAATGTCTACAATTCAGACATTCTTTTACTGCCATTTGGTTTATATTTATAAAAAAGAACAAATCAGTCATTCAATTGTAAAATCAATATCAAGAATGTGTCCAAATCTTCTAAAAATAGGGTTTTTAGTTATAATTAATTTGAAGACTATTAAACATTTAGCTAAGAATTGCGAAAAAATTGAATTCTTATGGTTTGAACCAAATATTCTCGATTATAATATCAAAATATTGTCACGAATTGGAAACTTATTTCAAAATCGAATCAAGACTTTGAATCTTAACTATTCGTCAGAAGAAGAGAATCCAAACCAGAAATCGATTGCATTATTGAAATCTTTTTCGACTCTTCAGAAACTTGGAATCAGTCAATACAAACAATTTGATGACATTTTCGACTTTATTCCGAATACAATCGAATCGATTCTATTCTACAATTATAAAGGAGAATATTTTAACCAAAATCTGCAATCGTTTCGAAATATGTTAATCAGAATTGAGTCTAAACTCAAATATTTATGCCTTTACTATGATTTCGAAGATCAAGATCTGGTGTTAATCAGAACTAAATGCAATTTAAAAGAATTGTACATAAATTGGATATTAGACTCAAAATTGTTTTTGGATTTAATTAAATCGCAAAAAAATCTCAAATATTTATTGATTCGATTCAATAGTCAATTGTTTGACATTCAACCGGAATATCAAAAAGAGTATTGTTTTCCAAACATTAAACAATTGTTTCTCAATAATGCAGACATTGATAGAAAACGATTTCTTATATTTGGAAAAATATTTCCCAAATTGTCAAAACTCGGCATATCTTGGATTGAATTCATTTGCAATTGTAATGATTTGGTCACTATTTGCGAAAATTGCAGTCATTTTTGTTTCCAAGTATTAGTCGAACTAAAAGAACTGAAGTTTTTATATTTAAATGAAACCAATATTAAAGTCGAATCAATCGAAAAGTCTGTAAAATTGAATCGAATTTGTTTTAAGAATACTTTTGTCGAAACTTTTGAAATGTTTGAAAAGTTGAGAACATTTTGCGACACAAATCCAAAAAAGTTATTCCGATTTGAAATCAAAGTATCGAATGAAGAGTTCAAACAACTAATCAATAATTCGCCGAAAAATCTCAAAATACAAAATTTGAAATAAAATATATTTGCATAAAATTTAATTCTTATAATTTTTAACAAAAAAAAACAATTTTTAAAATAAATTTTTCACAAATTAATTAAATAAATAGTAAATATTAGAGCATTGATTTTGACTTATCGTAGCGGTCCATAGGCCGACTTCAAGAGTTATTTTGTATCCAAATCACATCGTTTAGTTTACTTAAGCAAAGTTTTATTTTGCCTATAAATGCATTTACAGACTATTTGAATAAAATTAAAAATTTTATTATTTTATATACAAAAAATATTTTCTATTATTTAAATTTAAGATTATATTAATATAATTTTAAATTGTAAATTCCACGTTTTTAAATAATTATTGACTAAATTAAATTCATTTTATATTAATGGGTTGAAGACTATATAATTGTAGACTAACTATAGACGTAAATCGTTTATAGTTTTGGTCAGTATTGCAGAGTTCGTCAATTTGTTGACTGTTTTCAGGTTTGGATTGTCGGCGATATTCAGCGATAATCAATGGATTCGCGCAGTAATGTGTGACCCGGGATATATGCCTGCTAAACAAACCATATTCTCTTTATTTGTTGCCATTATTTGTATTGACAATACTTGCCATAGGATTAGTGGCTAACTATTATTCATTTCAAGTATTCTGTTGTATGCCTTCCTAGACCAGAGTCGGACGGAAATGTGACGTTTTTTGGGTTTGGGATTATAAGAATCGGATTTCTCGGTTGGAAAGTAGAAACAGATTTTTTGGTGAAATTTAGTTCAGTGTTAAAGCCGAGTAGTTTATGCGACTCTGGTATGTGTATTAGACACATTGGTTCGGATGCCAGGCCTTGTACCGTATGATTGAATTTATTTTATTTATAATTAAATAATTTTTATATAGTTAAACATTTTTTGATAAACATTGTTTTGTGTATTGTTTAAAAACTTTATTTTTTATATTATTAAATAGTTTTTAATTTTTTATAATTTTTTTAATAAAATGGTGATTCGAGTGGATGTTTTTTGCAATACAACGGCCAAAACACCCGGGCTATAGTGGTCGGTATAATGCGTTCAACTGGAATGCCAATTGGTGTCGATAGTAATTATTGTGATAATAAAATAACATCTAGTTACTATATTCCTGTTTCGAAAAATATTGATTGGATTTTAGAGACAATTAGTAATAATTAAAATTTTTAATATAAACTTAAAATCTGTTAAATAAACAAAATGTAAATTTTTGTAACTCAATTAAAATTAAGGTTTAAACAACAATATAATTAAGTAAATTTCACGCAATTTTTAGAATATTTTTAAACTCAATTTTGTTATTAATTTATTTTAATTTATTCATTAATTAAATTATTTAATAAGTCTTAAAACAACGACAAAAAAATGAATACAATATTTGTTTCAAATATAATCTTAATTTTGTGTTCAATGCAATTAAATATTAAATGTGAGTTATATTAAAAGATTAATAAATTATCCAAAAAATTAATAATAAAATAAATATAAAAATAGTAAATAACGGTCTGTTCGTAACCGTCGGAACATCGGATTACCGAACAATTGGTTTAAATCTACCCGAATGTGGACTTCGATATAAACAACGAATAATTCATTTGACTTACAGTAAAACCTGTTTTAAAAATACTTATAAAAATATAACAATAGTCGACATCTATGGCACAAACCTGCACCGGGAGGTAGATCAGGTGCAAAATCGGATATTTAATGCACCTGATGCCGAATATGCCGAAGCACCCTGGGCGGTTTATTTAAGTTTGACATATTCTTATCCAAAAATACCGCTATTAGAACTTGAGTCAAATATTTGTACCGGAGTTCTCATTACATTCGAATGGATATTAACTGCCGCTCATTGTCTTTAGTGAGAAATAAATACAATTTAATTAAAAATATAATTTTTTTCTAATTTAAAAATATTTTACGGTATATACAATCATTCGGGAAATCTCTACGCCTATGCGGGTAATAACGAGCGACGAAATGGCGGTGAAAATAGTTACGAAACGAATACCTCACGAACTTTATGTCAATTCACCGAACAGTTCTATATACGACATAGGATTGGCTAAAGTTAACGCAAAGTTTGACCAACATATCGATGGCTGGCACTACCGGATTAACCCGATATGTCTGCCTAAAGCTAATTAAACAAAACCACATACTCAGGAATAGGTGACATTTTTCGGGTTTGGTATAGTAGGGGTCGGGATATTAGGCACTGGAAAACCGACGGATGTATTAAAGAAACTTGATACAGTTTTGCCGCCAAATATGGGTTGCGACGACTATAGGATCTTATGCGTTAGGTATAAGGAATATGAACCCAGGGCTTTTGGGGTATATTAAAATATTTGTGTTTTTTGTTCTTAAGATATATATTATTTAATTTTGTAATAATAGGGCGATTCGGGCAGTGGTTTGGTTCAGTATATCAATAAATACCGCTCTCGAGCTATACTGATCGAAGCGATCGAGCGATTCAAGAGAGCGATGATAAGGTGTTTATGACTCAATGGGATTCGGTTCCTCTTTATGTCGATTGGATTTTGAAGACTATTGTTTCCAATTAAAACAAAGATTATTGGATTTATTATTAATATTGATATATAATTTGCAAAACAATAAATATTTTATTAGTAGTCTTTTAGAAAAAACAACATGTTGATAAATCTAATATTATAATTTTTATATAAATAATTAACATAACATTATAAATGATCAGGTTAAATAAAATAATAGACTTATGCTTAACTAATGTTTAAATTTATTTACATTTAGTGTTTTTAGTGTTAATATTATTTGGTTTCAAACATTATTATTGAAAAATGTTCTAAAATTTTCAAACATTTCGAAAAAAGTTCTCAAAATAAATTTGATTCAATTTTGCAAACTTTTCGATTAATTCGACTTTAATATTTAAAAAAATTCTTTAGTTCTATCATTTCAATCAATGATTGTGAACAATCAGGGAATGTGAAGGAGGAAAAAGATTAGCCAAAAATTCTCTTTGATTTTATAATTTTGGATTTATTCCCCCCCCCCCCCACACTAGCATTTGGTCCGAGAACAGGTACCCCACCCCTGAACGACTTTTTGCCTGCCGCCGAAAAGTTTGTTTTTATTTTTTAAATTTATTTAGATTTTATTAAAACATATTTTATATTATTTTTAAAAAATTTTAAATAAAAATTTTAATTAACTTAAAAACCGTTAAATTCAAATATTGTCAAAATATTCAAATATTAGTTAATTTTACAAAAAATAACAAAAATGTGGAAACAATTGATTAGTTGTTTTGGATTCAGAGAAGGAATAGACGATATCGACGACAGAAGTGATCAGAAGAGGTCGCGAGTAATGAACGAAGACGTTCTGAAGATTGTGTTAACAAATCTCGAATTCAAAGACTTGTTTGCTTTGGCGAGAGTTAGCCATCAGTTCCAGTATTGTGTCGAAGAAGTACTTAAAAACAAAAGAAACTTTGTATTTAAACACACATACTATATACGGTCGAGTTGGCAATTGCCGCAAATGTCAACAATTCAGATATTCTTTTACTGCCATTTGGTTTACATTCATAAAAGAGAACAAACCATTCACTCAATTGTAAAATCTATGTCAAAAATGTGTCCAAATCTTCGAGAAATAGTGTTTTCAGTAATAATTAATTTGAAGACTATTAGACATTTAGCTAAGAATTGCGAAAAAATTGAAGTTTTATTCTTTGAGCCAAATATTCTCGACTATAATATCAAAATATTGTCACGAATTGGAAACTTATTTCAAAATCGAATCAAAACTTTGGATCTTAACTATTCTACAGAAGAAGAAAATCCAAACCAGAAATCGATTGCATTATTGAAATCTTTTTCGACTCTACAGAAACTTGGGATCAGTCAATACAAACAATTTGATGATATTTTCGACTTTATTCCGAATACTATTGAATGGATTTTATTATACAATTATAAAAACGAAGGTTTTATCCAAAATCTGCAATCATTTCGAAATATGTTAATCAGAATTGAGTCTAAACTCAAATATTTGTGCTTTTACTACGATTTTGAAGATCAAGATCTGGAGTTATTCAGAACTAAATGCAATTTAGAAAAATTGTATATAAATTGGATATTAGACTCAAAGTTATTTTTGGATTTAATTAAATCACAAAAAAATTTAAAATATTTAGTAATTGTATTCAAAAGTCAATTGTTTGACATTCAACCGGAATATCTAAAAGAGTATTGTTTTCCAAACATTAAACAATTGTTTCTCTATAATGCAGACATTGATAGAAAACGATTTCGTATATTCGGAAAAATATTTCCAAAACTTTCAAAATTCGTCTTATTTTCGATTAAATTCATTTGCATTTGTAATGATTTGGTCACTATTTGCGATAATTGCAGTCATTATTGTTTCCAAGTATTAGTCGATATGAAAGAACTGATAATTTTATATTTAATTGAAACTAATATTAAAGTCGAATCAATCGAAAAGTTTGCAAAATTGAATCGAATTTGTTTTAAAAATACTTTTGTCGAAACGTTTGAATTGTTTGAAAAGTTAAGAGAATTTTGCGATAAAAATCCGAAAAAGTTATTCCAATTTGAAGTCAAAGTATCGAATGATGAGTTCAAACAACTAATCGATAATTCACCAAAAAATCTCAAAATACAAAATTTGAAGTAAAATATATTTGCATAAAATTAAATTCTTATAATTTTTAAAATAAATTTCTTACAAAACAATTAAATTAATAGTAATTATTAGAGCATTGATTTTGACCTATCGTAGCGGTCCATAGGCCGACTTCAAGAGTTAGTTTGTATCCGATTCACATCGTTTAGACTACTTAAGCAAAGTTTTATTTTGTCTATAAATTCCTTTACAGACTATTTGAATAAAATTAAAAATTCTATTATTTTATATACATAAACTTGGTACAAAATTCAGCACAGGTGCAAAATCGTATACATGGCGGCCAATATGCCAAAAACTCAGAAGCACCCTGGGCAGTTTATCTGTGTTTTTAACAATTAATAATTAAAGATATATTTCGAATAAAAATAGGCGGTTGTAGTGGAGTCTTAATTACATTTAAATGGATACTAACTGCCACTCATTGTCTTAAGTTTGAAATCAATTTAAATTTTAAAAATAATTATTTATTTATTATAAAGCGATTCGGAAATTATTTGCCCAAATGTCGGAAGCAATAGTCTTAAAGGCGACGATTCAGAATTAATTACAAAAAGATTTGTGCACTATAAATATAATAATAGCGATCCCACTTCGGGTTACGACATAGCTCTGGTGAAAGTTAGTTCGTAAATACAATTATTAATAATTAAAATTTTTATTATAAAATTACACCGGCCACAACATCCAAGCAATAGTGGTTTGTATAATGTGATCAAATGGAGTGCCAATTGGTGTCGATAGTAATTCTTGTGATAATAAAATAACATCTAGTTATTATATTCAAATTTTGATAAATATTGATTGGTTTTTAGATACAATTAGTATTATTTAAAATTTTTATTATAGACTAAATTAATTAATTTAAAAATTTATGTTAAATCTACAATGAACAAAATTTAACTTTTAAAACTAAATTACGGTTTAAACAATAATATAATTAAATAAATTTCACGAAATTTTTAGAATATATTTAAATGTAATTTTGTTATTAATTTATTTTAATTTATGTATTAATTAAATTATATAATAAGTCTTAAAACAACGACAAAATAATGAATACTATATTTGTTTCAAATATAATCTTAATTTTGTATTCAATGCAATTAAATATTAAATGTGAGTTATATTAAAAGATTAATAAATTATCCAAAAAATCAATAATAAAATAAATATAAAAATAGTAAATAACGGTCTGTTCGTAAGCGTCGGAACATTGGATTACCAAACAATTGGTTTAAATCTACCCGAATGTGGACTTCGATATAAATAACGATTAATTCATTTGAATTACATATTGACCAGGTTAAATAAAATAATAAACTTATGCTTAATTATTGTTTTAACTTATTTACGTTTATTGTTTTTAGTGTTAATAGGATTTGGTTTCAAATCCGACATATCCCGAAAGAATTTAAAAGTATTTTTCGCGAACTCTTTCCACAAAAGTAGACATCGATTGAGACACAACTTATTCGTATCATTAAATTTAATTTAGTTTTGTTGAGACTGTGCTCTACTGGTCTGAATTCGCTAATTTTGTCAGTGATTTAACACAAATTTTTTAGGTTTTATTTATCTCACAATAAAATAAAATATTTCTTAATTTTTTTCAATAATAAATAAATTATGTTACATTAGTATTGTCTAAATTTATTGGTTTATAGATTAGTTAGTTTTTGTAATAATTTTAAATTATGTTGTTAGTTGTTTATCGATTAGTTACTTCAAATCGGAATAACTTTTTCGAATTTTCAATCCGACATTTTTATTTTTTTTACTATTTTTTAAAATACTATTTAAGTAAAAAATTTAATTTACTTCAAATTTCGTATTTTGAGATTTTTCGGCGAATTATCGATTAATTGTTTGAACTCTTCATTGGATATATTGACTTCAAAACTGAATAACTTTTGCGAATTTTTTTCGCAAAACGTTCTCAACTTTTCAAACATTTCGAAAGTTTCGACAAAAGTTTTTTCAAAACAAATTCGATTTAATTTTGCAAACTTTTCGATTGATTCGACTTTAATATTAGTTTCAATTAAATATAAAATTAACAGTTCTTTTAGTTCAACCAATACTTGTGAACAATAATGACTGCAATTTTCGCAAATAGTGACCAAATCATTACAATTGCAAATGAATTCAATCAAAAATAAGCGAAGTTTCAAAAGTTTTGGAAATATTTGTCCGAATATATGAAAAACTTTTTTATCAATAAATGCCTTAATTAGAACCAATTGTTTAATGTTTGGAAAACAATACTCTTTTTGATATTCAGTTTGAATATTAAATAATTGATTGTTGAAATTAATTAATAAAATTTTGAGATTTTTTTGTGATTTAATTAAATCCAAAAACGATTTTGAGTCTAATATCCAATTTATGCATAATTTTTCTAAATTGCATTTAGTTCTGATTAACTCCAGGTCTTGCTCTTCAAAATCATAGTAAAGACATAAATATTTGATTTTGGTTTCAATTCTGATTAACAAATTTCGAAACGATTGCATATTTTGGTCAAAACCTTCGTTTTCATAATTGTAGAATAGAATCGATTCGAATGTATTCGGAATAAAGTCGAAAATATCATCAAATTGTTTGTATTGACTTATCACGAGTTTCTGAAGAATCGGAAACAATTTGAGAAATGCAATCGATTTTTGGTTTGGATTCTCTTCTTCTTTGGAATAATAGAGTTTTAAAGTTTTGATTCGATTTTGAAATAAATTTCCAATTCGTGACAAAACTTTGATATTATAGTCGAGAATCTTTGGCTCAAACCATAAGACATCAACTTTTTTGCAATTCTTAGCTAAATGTCTAATAGTCTTCAAATTAATAATATTCGGAAACACTATTGTTCTAAGATTTGGACACATTTTAGAATATGATTTTACGATTGAGTGAAGGATTTGTTCTCTTTTATGAATGTAAACCAAATGGCATTAAAAGATTGTCTGAATTGTAGACATTTGCGGCAATTAACAACTCAACCGTATATAGTATGTGTGTCTCAATACAAACTCTCATTTGTTTTTAAGTATTTCTTCGACACAATACTGGAACTGATGGCTAACTCTCACCAAAGCAAACAAGTCTTTGAATTTGAGATTTGTTAACACAATCTTCAGAACGTCTTCGTTCATAACTCGCGACCTCTTCTGATCACTGCTGTCGTCGATGTCTTCTATTCCTCCTCTGAGTCCAAAACAAGTAATCAATTGTTTCTACATTTTGTTTCGTTTTTATATAAATTTAATAAATATTTGAATATTTTTCTGAAATTTAACGGTTTTTCAGTTTATTCAAACTTTTATTAAAAATATTTAACAAAAATATAAAAAATTATTAATTAAATTTTAATTAAATTTTAATAAATTAAATCTAATTAAATCCAAATCATCAACTTATTTTTTATTTAACATCAGTTTAAGTCTATTAACCGGAAGAGAGGTACAAATAAAATTAAGGTTTAAACAACAATATAATTAAGTAAATTTCACTCAATTTTTAGAATATTTAAACTTAATTTTGTTATTAATTTATTGATAAATTTAAATTATTCAATAAGTTTTAAAACCGACAAAAAATGAATACAATATTTGTTTCAAATATAATCATAATTTTGTGTTCAATTCAATTCAATATTAAATGTGAGTTATATTAACGAATTAATAACTTATCCAAAAAATTAATAATAAAATAATTATAAAAATAGTAAATAACGGTCTGTTCGTAAGCGTCGGAACATTGGATTACCAAACAATTGGTTTAAATCTACCCGAATGTGGACTTCGATATAAACAACGAATAATTCATTTGACTTACAGTAAAACCTGTTTTAAAAATAATTATAAAAATATAACAATAGTCGACATCTATGGCACAAAACTGCACCGGCATAAAACTGCACTTATCCAAAAATATCGATATTAGAACTTGAGTCAAATATTTGTACCGGAGTTCTCATTACATTCGAATGGATATTAACTGCCGCTCATTGTCTTTAGTGAGAAATAAATAGTGTTAATAGCGTTCGGTTTCAAACCCGACATATCCTGAAAGTACTGAAAAGTATTTTTCGCGAACTCTTTCCACAAAAGTAGACATCGATTGAGACACAACTCATTCGTTTCATTAGTTTTAGTGCAATCTCTTTCCAAAACATTCATTTTGTTGAGACTGTACTCTACAGGTCTGAGTCCGCTCTTCATTCGCCACTATTTGTCTTAAGAACTGAACTTAAATGCAATCAAACTATGGTTTAAACGGCGAACGAAGTTATTGACATCTTTTCCATACTTTTCCAAACATTTAATAAAATTATTCAAATTTTTCTCATTTTTTACTTCATTAGCTTGACTTTTAACTAAATATCAAAACTTTATTAAATTTATAAATTAGACAAAAAATTTTCATTTTTTATCAAATAATTGATTGACAAATAATATAAAAAACTATAATTTATATAAATTTTAATGATTTATAGATTATATTTTGTTTTTGCAATGATTTCAATGCAAAGTCAGTTATTTCTAAAATAACAATTTCTAATAATTAAAATTTAGGTAA
>JAQFXP010004076.1:0-11278 GCA_034693685.1 Belba bartosi
ATAAATAGTTTTTAAAAATTACAATAATTGATTAAATTGCTGTCGACACAATAAAGCATTACATAGTAAAATGTGCGACTGTTTTCATATCTTAGATTTAATATATTTTATGATTTTATTTAAAACAATTTTAATTTATTACTTAATTTAAATATATTAAATTATAATTTTTTAAAAATTAATTATTTGTATAAAAACAGTATTTTAATTTTAAGTTTAGTTTTCGTTTAATGTAAAAATTAATTTTTAAATAAATTTAAATTTATGTGAAATTTAATGTTAAAAGTTTTTTAATACAATTCAAATATTATTATAATTAAATTAAATTTAAAAATAAATATTGTTTTTTAATACATTTAAAATAATAAATTGATTAGCGCGTACAACAACTTTCCCAAAATAAATATTAGTATAAATTCTATATATTAATTTTATATTAAATATTTAATTTACAGTTTCTGTCATTTGTTCAAAATTTTTGTTAATATTTTGTGTATAATTTCGTCTTATTTCTAAATTAAAAACAAATTTAATATTAGTTTTAATAACAATAATTAATATTCAATTGATATACCGTATTTATTTAAGTAAAAAATAAGAAAACATAAAATTTTAAATTTAATTAATTAATACTATTATTGGATAATAATATTCTTCAAATTTATTACGATTGTTTTTTTAAAAATTGTATTTTATTTCAATTTGTAATTTTAATATAACAATTGTAGTATTCTAAATTTAATTTTTGCCAAATATTAAACTAATTTATTTAAATAATAAAAAAAATATGTTTTCATAAATTTATATAAAAATATAATAAAATTCTAATTTTAAAAACTCCAAGACGTTATATCTAACTTGAAGATTGATTTTTACTGCTATTTTAAATGTTTTGATAAATATTTTTTAACTTATTTATGAAGACTTATCTATTGGTTATTTTGATTTAAAATTCGGCATGTGATTAATTGAATAAAATAATTAAAATTAATATCAAAAAGGTTTCCATGGAATATGTTCACTCTTTTATATTAATCTAAAACAATTTAACAAATTTTATTAATTTGTTTTAAACAGTATTTAACGCTTTATATATTTTATAATTAATTACTAATTTTTCAAATGTAGTTAAAATAAAATAATTAATTAATGAATGTGTGTGCACGTATATCTATTGATATTTTATGTTATAACAGTATTTTCACCAAAATCCGTTTTGTATTCCTTTAAAATAATCTTGATTATTTGTGACAAAATCTATGTTGAAACATTTATTAAAACTACTTTAACACAACTTTGGATCAAATATTTTTAAATTTTATTAAAATCTTTATTTAAGAAATCTATAATTTAATTAATTTAATATTTTAAATTATTAAGATTAAGTTTAATATTTACTTTAAAAATTGCCTTGCATAAGCAAAAAAGTTACAATCAAATTGATTATGCAAAACAATTTTTGGTATAACTTGTAATTCAAATAATGTTAAATCTAAACAAATAAATATTTATATATGAAAATTTGTAAAATTTAATATTTTAGAACAAATAGTTATTTGGTAAAACAAACGCAAATTAGTTTTACATATTATTAAAATAAGCTCGTGCATGATTTTTTAAATATAAATAAAAATGTTAAAGTTTACTTCTTATATTTGCAAATATATTAAATAAAAATTAATCAGATTTTAAAAAAAATTAGAAATAATAATTATTTTCAAATAAATTATATTTAAATTTTATTTGGCAAATTAAATAATTAATAAAAATGATGTTTCTAAATAAATTATTTATTTAAATATATGATATTCAATAAATAGAAAATTAAAACTTTGTTAAAATTAGGAGAAATATATAGAATTATAATTTTTATTAATAAGTCCGAGGTCCATCTCTCTATTCAACCGAGCATTTTACCAAAATCAGGGATTGTTTCTTGTACTGTAAGGTATGATAACGTTCCGTATATATATATTTTGTAGATAAAATATTTGAAAACTACTAATAAACAATACTATAAAAAATAAATTTTAAAACTTTTTCAAAAACATATCAAATAACTCAGAAAATCCAGTTATCATTTTTATTTTTTAAATAATTTAAATTATATATTTATTTGATATATATATATTTTTAGCTAATAGAAAATAAAAACTGTAAATAGAATTCAATGTTTTATTAAAATTATTTTTAAAATTTAAAATTTATTTTTTGGGTGATACATCCCTTATCGATATTTACATTATTACTTTAATAATTAAATATTAAGTTTGCATCTTAACAAATTATTAAATTTTAATTTCAAATATAAAGCATATTCAATATTTAATAAATTATGATGACAAGAATTTTATAAAATTCAATTATTTTTAAATAAAATAATTATTTTAAAATATTTTATTACAATTGGTTTATAAAAACTATATTAATATAACTATCGCAATGGTTTAATACCAAAAAAATTAAATAATAGCCAGGATAATATTTTAAAAATAAGAAATTACTGTAAAGTAAAGTTATTTTGTTATTATATATTATTTTAAAAACTAAAATTTATTAAATGGTCAAAAATTTATTTATGCATATTTACAATATATATTATTTTTAACTTTCAAATATATTAAATTTTTCATATATTTGAATTAAATAAAACATTAAAATAAAATTTTCTTAAATGATTAATAATTTATAAATTTATATTAATTAGATTAAAATTGGTTTTTTTAAATATAAAATTAATTTTTAAAAATATATTGTCGCAAAACTTTATCTTTGAATCGGTTGACAAACATTTGTTTATAAATGGTTTAGGTATTAAGAATAATGAAAATAATTCAATTTAAATAATATATTTAATGCATAAACCAACAAACAAACAATAAGGGCAAAAATTAAATTTTTTTAATAAATAAATTAAATTTTATAAAAACATCTAACTAGTTTATTTTTAAAAAAGAAATCAAATGTTTTATAAAAATAAATTATTATAAAAATTGAAATAAAATAAGAAAAATATTTCAAAATACATCCAAAAGCTTATAAGATAATTTTATAATTTAATAAACTTGCTTAAAAATTTTTAAAAAAATTATAGTTGGAAAATTTTCAACAAAAATAATATATATAATAAATTTTAAATTTTAATTGAAATATTTTTACAATAAACCCTATTTTAAATAGAATTAAACTAATTTTTGTTAAGTTAAACAAAATTAATTTGAATTAAAAAAATAATTTCTAATTTAAGACAAACTTATTAAATTTTAATCAATTTTTAACCAGGGCCATTTATAAAATTCTTAAAATGTTTTAGTAAATTTAATAATAATTTAAGTATAAATATCAGTTTGAAGAATATATAAATTAAGTCAGATTAATTAAAATTACATAATCTAACAAATAAATTTGATAATAATTTTGAATTAACAAATATTAAATTATTAAGCAAAAACAGAAAATCATTTTTTATAAAAATATTTTAAATTATTTGATTTAGCGTTGAAAGACGTCACTAAATATGACAAAATTCTTTAGATCTAAACTCGAGTCCCAAACAAAAAATTTACAAAAATGTACGCAACGACTGAAAACTGTTTTTACGGAATAAATTGATAATACATTTAATATTTAATTATTGTTTTTTGAAATGCTCTTGTATTAATGTGCGCAAATTTATAATTTTAATATTTAATTTTTTATAACATTTTTATAATTTACACAAAAAATATTTTAATTTTATAAATTTTTAATGTAGATCAATTACATTTTAAAATAAATCAGAAAAATTAATTGATATTCTGTTTGATTAAAATTTTTAGCATGATCGTTAATACAATTTTATTTGAAAGAATAAATAAGTTTATAATTTAATTAAACAAATTCAAATTAATTATTAACGCAAGAACAAAACAAATTAAAAATTCTTAAAATTAGAATTTATTTATCAAATAAAATATGTTAATTTATTTATAGAACCTAAAATAATTAATTTTTAAATTCAAAGTAATAAAATAGAGAAAAGTTTGAATAAAATTTTTTTAATTTTCAAAGTAATTTATTTTAAATTTAACTATAATTTAATATTTCACTGTAAAATATTACAACAATAAACTGCAATTATAAAAATTTAATTTAAAAATTAAGATAATATTTAAATATATTTTCAGTTACACTATATTGTATTAGATGCACAATACATACATTCAAAAATTAAATATATTTTTTGTTTTTTAAATTAATAAATTTAGTTTTTGATAAAATTTAAACAACAATAAAAAAAATTTTATTATTTTACAAGTTACAAAAAATTTATATATCTTTATCAAAATTTAAATAATAACCATAAAAAAATTTAATGTTTTAATTTAATTATTTCAAAAATAAAAAATTGTTTATACGCCGTTTTTTCAAAATAATTTTTAAATATTTTTTAAATTGGAATTAATAACTCTATTTGAAAATATAATTTACTTAACAATAAATGTATTGTAAAATTAATTAAAACAATTTTAATATTTAATATGAAAATAATTGTATTGTTTATTAAAATGTTGAAATGCATACAATCAGCAAATGTAAAGATAAAAATTTAATATTATTATAAGGCATGAATAAAACAAACTTTTTAGAATAATACTTGAATATTTCAAATAAATAATTTTATTTGAAAATATTTATAAATGCAAATTTTTTTATTTCTAATCTAATCAATGAAAGCTCAGAGACAATCAGAAAAAAATTAAAAAATTGATTATTTATTGCCAATAAAATTAAACAAAAGTACAAAAGCTTAGAAAACCCAAAACAAAACTTAATTTAACCAAAAAGTTGAAACGGCATTATTTTAATGGTTTTTCTTTTTTGTAGATATCATACATCAATGGGTAGACGTATAATGTTATAAATAAATGCTCGAAATTAGCTAAAATTCTCCATCTTAGGATTTAAAATATGTTTAGCATTTAAAAATATATTGGAGCTGGGGTTTAAAAATAGAAAAAAATATTTTGAAATATGATTTAAATTCAAATGAATTTTAACTAAATAAATTCTATTATATGATTTTAATTCCTTTTATAGAAATTGTTTTTGATATTTAATCAATTATAAAAAAAAATTTATTTCGAGTTTTCACTTTTCTGAATTGGCTTTAAACATTGTTTGTTATGTTAAGTAATTGAAATGTTAAATAAATTTTTTATTATATAAAAATAAAATTTCAATTTGAAAAATAAATTTATTTATTTTTAGCTAAATGCAAATAAAAATTTAATATTTTTAAAAATTATATTAAAAATTTAAAATTTTTTATTTGATTATTAATATAATAACGTAAAAATTGTAACCAGTTTTGGTTCCACAAAAGAAATTTTAGATTTTTAAAATAATTTTAATAAAACATTAAAATCTATTTACAGGTTTTATTTGACAGCTAGCTAAAAATATAAATTTTAAATAAATATAATTTTAAACTTTTAAAAATTTACATAATTGATATAATTTAAATAATTTAATTTATATTTAGTAAATTTTGATATATTATATTTTAAGTTTAAGAAATAATAAATAAAAATGATGTATAATGTATAATGTAACAAATATTTAATCCATTGTTTTATTTATTTATGTACAGTCAAAATTTAACGAATGTATGGTACAAAACCAAAATCAAGCAATTTATATTCTCGGTGAAGTGACAACACTTTATAGTTTTAAACTTATTTTAATTTCTTAACTTAATTTTTAAGTGATTTTGGTTTTGTACCTTACATTCGTTGAATTTTGACTGTACATAAATAAATGAAACAATGCATTAAATATTTGTTTGTATTTTAAAAATATTTTGATTAAAATTTAATATTTAAAATTTTTAAATTCGTAAAAATAAATTTTAAACAAAAAAATAAAAACTGTAAAAAAATTAATATATAAACAAAATTATTTTAAATTTACTAAAAATTTTTATATGGTTAATTTTTTATGTTATTTTTATTATGGAGAGATTCAAATTTTTTACTAAATTTTTTTTACTTTGATTTAAATTTTTATCACAAATTATTATTTATTTAAATAAAAAATATTATAAAATATAATATTTAAAAGATTTAATTTTTAAAAATAGCTTATATTTGAATAATTTATTATAGTAAAACATTTTCTTAACAGCTTACAAAATAGTTACGATGCATTTTAGTTACATTGTTATTAAATGTATAAAAATATAAAAATATTTTGTAGTATAATTTAGCTTAAAAGCTATACCACCTTAAACTATTCTTTAATCTTTAAAAGCATTTCTAATATACCCGCCCACCTTTAAGCCATTTATCCAATTTTACTTATTTAATTCAAACTATACGTTTAATATATAAATAGAAAACTTTATTTTTAAACCAAACAGCACCAATACCAACAAAACACTAACTACTCTTTTACACTTTCGCTCTACGTTTTAGCATAAAAATAACATAAATGCTAATATTGTATAATGAGTTTACCAAATATGGTTTACTAATTTTTTACAATATTATTAATAAGAGTAATAATAAAAATATATGTTTTATACATTTAAAATACATGAGTATTTTGAATCATCTCTGCAAATTAATTTGATAAATGAAAAATGTCATAAATGCTGATTTATTAATAAATTAAATAACTCAATTAATAAAAACTCAGAGAAAACTTAAATAATATCCATAAAACTAGTAAAACTTTGAATAATTAAATAACTTATAATATCGACCGCTACATTAATTGCAGTGAATTGCTGCAATAGAAGTTATTTTTTAAAATACATTAATTGTCCATTGCTATAAGACAATTTTTAAATTAAGTGAAAGGCTTTCAAAATGTTATTTGATCAAAATTTAAAATTTAAGTTTTAAATTCAAAGATTTTTAAGAGAGAAATTCTTTCTCTAATTTTTAAAATTTATATTTATTTAAATTTTTAAATTTTGTCATAGATACTTATTTCTTTTGAGGCTTAAGCTGCCCACAAAAATATCTGATAAATTTAAAGTTTTATCTCTATTGATTCTAAATAAAATTAAAATTTTATTTTATTTTATTATTTGTAAATATTTGATAAAAATTATAAACAAATTTCAACATCAATTTTCGGTTACTTTTTAAATCTGCTATGTAGTTATAATGTTAATTAAATATTAAATAAAATTAAAATTTAATTTCTATTATATAAAAATAAAATTTTTAATTAATAATTTAAATACTATACATTAAATTACAAAATTGTATAATTTAAAAATATTATTTTATGTAATAATTTTACATAAAACAATTAAGAATTTAATTTTTTAAAACTATTGAATTTAGTTAAATAGTTAATAAAGTTAAAAACCTAGCAAAATGTAGAACCCATTAATAACTTCAAAATTACCAAATAGTTATAACTAAATTGTAAATAAATAATAACAAATAATATAAACTGTAATTTAAATATTCAATTATAAATTATAATGTTGTTTTAAAATTAACATCAATTATTGATTGATTCAGTCATTTAAACATTAATTCAATATTTTATATAAATTAAAAACCCAAATTTTTTAATTTTAATTATAAACGTTAATTTTCAAAATAAACAATACGATTTTTAATTTATATTAAATAATAATAAAAAATTATTAAATTTTTTATTAACATTTGCAAATTGTGAATTATTTTAGATAATATTTCTTAATATAAACAATATTAAAATATTTATTGTAGTTAAATAACACAAATAGCATAATTAGCATTAAAATTATATTTATATTTACACTATAAACAGTTTTAAATAAAATATTTACTTTAAATATATGTAAAAAAATTTAAATTCTGTTAATATTGTATTCTAATAAAGTAACTATTTATATATAAGGTTAGGTAGAATCAGGAGATTTTAAAAATAAACTTGTTAAATTTTTAAAAAAATTTAATAAATATATTACAAAACAAGAATATAATTTTTAATACTATTTCAGGAATAAAAACTAAAAAAGGGGCGTTAGAGGAGTTTTCAAAGTTGAAAATTTTAAACATTACTTTTAAGTAAAATATAAATAATATAAATAATAAAAAGTTATAAAATTTTAAATAAAATTTTTAACATCAATCTTAATTAAAAATTTTAAAAATAATTTTTAAAAATTTTTATTTACTAGGTAAAATATTTTTTTTAATTTTCGAAAAAAAAATTTAGGTCATTTCAGAAATGCCAATATTTCTGAAATTTATTTATTTTACCAATTAAATTGAAACAAACATTTGGTAAAAAATCACGATGGGAGAGATATCGTCACTGTTTTTAAAATAAAATTATTGTTTATTTTTTAAACATGTTTGATCAAAATGTTTTTTTTGTGTTTGTTTTATTAAAAAGTCCAATTAATAAAACACTTTATATTTTATTCTAAATTCAACAGTAAGAACTTTGCTATATAATAATGCAAAGAGCTGACTCAAAAAATTAGTTATATATTTTAATTATTAAACTTATATTAGTATTAGTATATAATATAAATAACTGCAGTGACTTATTTGGTCAGCATTAGAATAATAAAGAAACACTGTTTTTGTTTGTTTAATAAATATTTTATTTAAAAATAAATAATTTACTATAAGTGATTATTTATTGTTTACGGAGTGACAAAGTAAAATAATATTTTTTGTATTGTTTTAAACATTTTAAAATTATTGAAGTATGTTTTAACCGCAACTGGGGGCTTTTAGAAGGAATTTGATTCTTTTAATCATAACTAGGAAAATTAATCTAATAAAATAAAATAACTTCTGTGGTTCTGCGGTAAGGCTTGCAATTTTTATACATTTGATTATTCTTTCGATTTCACTAATATATTATTTTTAATTTTTTTAAATTTTTATTATAAATTTAATTTTTATTATTTTAATTTACAGTTTAAAATCTGTAATTATTTATATAAATAAAATAAAACTAAGCATTAAAAATTACAGTTTATTATTATAATAAATTATAATAAATGATATAAAATTAATAAATAAACTATTTTTATTTTAAATTAAAATTTACTTTGAGGCGAAGCAGAACTCATCTCTAAATAAATTTAAACTTTTATTTACAATTACTGTATTTTATAGTCAGCGCTCACTCATTACTCTAAACTGTACTTGTTTACTGCAACTTATAGCGCTAGTCATATCCTTAAACTGTACACTATATCTCAATGTAATCCAATTATACATTCAGTTGTCTCCATACTAGAGCCCATAACAGTTGTCTATCAGAGCCCAGTCTCTTCAGTTGTCGCAGCCCAGTCTCGACGCTCACATACAGTCGCTCGTAAGCACTGTTAGCGCTTATCCGCTCATCCATTGTAATGTTTTGCCTAATTCAGTGATCATTAAATATTTAGTTATTTAACTGTTTTTGTGATTCAATTATTGTCTCTTCGCGCGCGCCTAAACTAATCAGCCATTACTGATCGCGTCCTTGCCGCGCAATCGATGGCAAACTGACAACAAACCAATCACTGGATCAGCCGCGACACACATTACCAACAACTCATCTCTAGTCGCACTACTCCTTTGCACCGTAAAAAAGGACTTGGCTTACAATCCCAATACAACTCACCTCCAGTTGCGCTACAGCCCCGCAAAGGACACACAACTCGGAGCACATCTCTTAACAACTCGACTAAACTCAATACATCTGGTCTCGCATTTACTCGATTTATATCGCTATCCAACTCGAATCACAACTGATTTGCATTCACTCAAACACACATTCGCAACACTCGTATCGCACCGATACCGCCAGCGCTATCACCGACAGTAACAAACACACAGTCGACGTCTAATTACGTGACGCTTCCCAAACGCCCGTCACAACTTGGCGCAGCCGGTAGGATTGACCAGAGCTATTAGCACTGGGATAATCTCTCATCCACAACTACGTCGACCTCTTCAGCGCTACCTATTGCTTCCACTTATTGTCGCTTACATACCAATCGTTCTTTGTTGGCCTCAACCACAACCTCCAGCTATGGTTCAACACAACATCGAAAATCAGGCCTTCGACGGCTACAATACATGTGTTGACCACTGGTTTCTGGACTTTGAACGACATTTGCGACAAAACAATTTCATCGACGACACCGACAAAGCGATCGAATTGATGTCTTTCCTGACCGACGCTGCGCTCGAGCTCTACGCCGATGAGATCGCACCTGGCATCTCAACAATTACATGGAAAGAATGTCAAAGCGCTCTCACGGGTCAATTCAAATCAAAATTTGATTCAGTTCTCACAAAACGTCGACATTTTCCCGAATCATCACTCGAGCCCTGTTCGCGTTTACAGGAAAAGCCGAACACATCCGACATGACATTAGCGCAAACACAAACCACAGAACCACTCAACCAACGCACCGATTGGTTTATACCAGTAGTCGCGCCAACACCGACTCCTTTACATCCAAATCGAAAATCAATTCCAAATATTGTCGAAACATTTTGTGTCGACACAACCGACGCTATCACTATCGACACAAACATAGCGCAAAACTCCGAACAGTTATTTGCGCCCAAACATCAAAAATCAATTTTAAAACAAATGCTCTACAATTCGCGCATCTGATGGCCAAACGATAGGCTAACATCACATCATTTGAGTCGACAGTCTCTCGTGTATGTCAACAAAACATCGCGCCATAACTCGGAACAGCAAAGCATGAGATCGATCCGAGAATCCAAATCTCATCGCGCAGTTTACACATCTATGGCGTCAAATACAGACGGTTCGACAAATTTTCGATGTGTTGCTGACTATCGACAATCTGACCAACACTCCGATGCCCTCACATGCGCTCCAATTAATCGAATAATTAATCCGGCGCTACAACCGAAAGTCACATCAAAGTCAACATTCGTTTGCGTACACAATAAGATTTTCATTATTGACAAATTCCGGAACACTTCGCCCAATCTTTGTCATAACAAACACTACTTGGGCACAAACCAATTTAAGCGCAAACAACAATTCAATAAATCGTTTCGTCGTTCACTCGCTCCACATAATGCGAATCCAAACCCAAACCGAAAATTCATGTTAACTCCAGAACAAACAACGCAACAACTCAAACGACTTTTCGCCAGCTCTACTCTACCGCGACATACGACCACTCCTAACTGGATGGCCAACTTTAAAACGCCGGGGAGTGAGGCGAAGCAGAACTCATCTCTAAATAAATTTAAACTTTTATTTACAATTACTGTATTTTATAGTCAGCGCTTAC
>JAQFXP010004077.1:0-11278 GCA_034693685.1 Belba bartosi
TCTTTTCTCGTACCAAATGCTAGGGGGGGATAAATCCAAATTTTCAAAACCAGGGGGGGGTTTTGCCTGATCCCCCCTTATCGATCTCTGCATTTAAACAATAGCTTTAAGTTTTAAAAATAAATTGCGATATTTAACTATAAATAAATAAATTAGTAAATTACACAAGTTAAAAAATACAGTAAATATAAATCAAAATATTAAATAAATAAAACTTATTAAAAAGAAATAAATTAATAGTAAAATCAATATTAAATTACAGCTATTTTACTGTTCGGGAAAACTCTGAAAAATCTCTGCAATAGTAATCGAAATCGATTTCGAGCGCTTCTGGCCCTTCGGCTTAAGGGGCGGTTGGCCTAACTTTAGACACTTATCGTTGTCTTCGGTGTATTCGCCGCAGAAGAAGTTGAGAGCATTAGAAGTGGTCGACTCAACGAACTCATCCAATGTTTGCATATATTTGTCGTTACATATGTCGACACTCTTTCCCTTCTCTTGCAGACAATGTCGTAGATTTGTGTATTCACTAGAATTAAAAAATATATTTTTTATTGTAATTAATTTATAATTTAATATTATATTTATATACAGTATATATTTTTTATTAACTTTTTTGTTTAAAAAATTTTAATTTTTATAAAAATATATTTTAAGCTAAAAATTAAAACTTTAAATAGTATTTTATGTGCTAGCTACAACATATTATTGATAAAACTTTATTAAGTTATTACTATATTAGAATTTAAAAAAAACTTTTATTTGATTTATAAATAAGAAAAATTAAACAAGCATAATTTTCTAATTCAAAATTTCAAAAAGTTACCAAGCTTCTAAAATTAAAAATACTGAATATATTTTCTATTTTAGCTAATAATAATCAAAAGTAGTTTATATGACATAAAAGCCACATGGTAATTTAATAAACAGTATAATTGAAAACAAACCAGCAAGTGTGTGGAATTTTCATCTTGTCGTCGGCAATCTGGACGCCTTGTAGTCTATCGATCATAACGTTATGACATTTCGCCAATTCATTGGTCGCTTTGTTCAGACACTTGGCCGCAGACATGAAGTCTTCGCCCTTTTTCGAGCCCTTCCGACACATTCGGTTGATATTGCTTTTGATTGTATACATCATTATCGCAAAGAACTGTTTCGGTAATCCTTTTTTGCATTTTTTCGTAAAGTTTTCCAACACTTTTATGTCACCTAATTGTAGGCTTTGATGGATATGTTTTAATTAAAATAAATAATATTTTTTGTTTTTTAAAAATAACTAACAAGTGACAAGCTGTCAATTTAGATGTCAAGCTACATAAATTATCGTGTTTTTTCTTAATTAAATTTTAATTATTTGTGAGCAAGTAAATATGTTTAAGAGTTTGACAAGCAAGCTTTACTAATTAATAACTGAAAAAATATTTTTAATAAGCAAAATACTGCAAATATTAAAATATAACATTTATTAAGATAACATTTATATTTTTAAAGTAATTAATATAAAATACTTAATGTGCTTTAACTCAAATGTCATAAAAGCATAAAAACAAATAAATACAATTTAATACGAACCTGCAATATTTTTCCATCTCATGTGCATTTTCGGGAAATCTTCTGCTCGTATTCCCGTAGCCAACCATATGTCCGAACATATTGTCCGCCGTTTTATCCGAACTCTTAGTGCACGGCATTTGTCGGCCAAATACAACAGCAAATAATGTAATGCAAAACAGAATACATAATAACTTAAAAGACATTTTCGGGAAAAAATTATTTTATCCAAACGTTTGGCTTTAACTTTCACTTACGTCTAAACGTTGTATTGACTTTGAAATCAGTATTTACTTACAGTTTAAAAGTTTGGCAGAATTTTTCACTTTTCGTGTTGACCGGAGCAATGAACTAGTTCACTATTAAAAATTTGTTTTTTAACATAAAATTGAAAAGTTTAATTTTTTTCTTATAAAGCACATTAATTTTTTTAATGTGAAAAACTAATTTGTTAACAAATAAAAAAAATTAAATTGATAAAAAATTATTTAAACAAAATGTTTTATATAAACAAATTGTACATACAACATTTGCAATATATTATTATTATTATTTTGCATTTAGCAAATTGACTATTCTACTTTTATTTTTTTTTATTGTTGTTGAACAACATGTAATATATTTTTTGAATTAAACAAGTCAACAAATAATTGAGGCCATCAATACGGAAATTGAACTTTCATTAACTGAATGTCAAAACGACTGTAACTTAAAATACAGGTCAGACTATGTCAATCATGATAAATCAAACTTGATATTGCATTAGAGAAGAGTCAAATTATGTTTTTACTGTTGAAAATTATGCCTAATTAAATAATCTTTTATTGTGTTTTTTGGGATTATAAATATATAACATTATTTAATATATTAAAAATTATATTACAGTTTATAATTCATATAACATTTTTTTTCATTGTAAGCATGCAAAAATATTAAATTTGTAATTTACATAGAAATTATTTTGTCTTAAAATTATTTTGTTTTTGCAAATAAATTTTTTACATTTTATGTAAAAAAACAGGCTAGTATTTATTAAAATTTATTTTTATATAAACGTTAAAACTAAATTAATTATTAAATTTTGTATTGATTATTATTTCGTGTTTTTAAAAATTAATAAGATATAAATTTATGCAAAAACAAACTTTATTTTACATAAAATAAAGCTTGAATATTTTCTAAATCTAAAAAATCATTATTATTTATAAAACTTATATACAATTTTTTTCATAGTATATACATGTTATTTAGAATTGTTATATAATAGATATTTAATAACAAAATATAAAAAATAATATAATTAAAATATTTAATCAATGTTAACTTGATTGACAATTTAATTTAATTTTTTACATAACAAAATAATATTGAAACACGTATATTTAATTTTAAATTTTGTAAACAAGATAATATAAACTAGAGTTACACAAGGGGGATAAAATTAAAATATTTTAGTTATCAATAAAAAATTTCAATTTTATTTTCTTAAGTTTTAATCAATATATATATATATTTTTTGTAAAAAATAGCAAATGATAAACAAATTTTTTCTATTTAAAATTGTCTCACAAATTAAAATTATTTTTTATTTAATAATAATTACATTATTTCAACATGCCCCAAACTATGCTTAATCATTACTTTAATTATTAGTTAAAATATAATTTTATTTTTTTGTGATTCAAATCAATGAAAGAAAATAATTATTTCGAAATAATTGATATTTAATACAAATGTATTTCTTTTATAATATAAAACTAACTTGTTTTTATTTACAAATTATTATTATCGTTAAGAACTTATATTAAAAATAGTTGAATATTATATTAGATATAATAAACTAAATTTAAAGATTATATCAGATATTAGTTATATTTATACTAAAAAACTAATATTTAATTTTGGTATTTCTATAAGCAAATACAAAATAATAATTTTTATCAAGATAATTTTAATTAAAATGACAGTCACAGCAATTGCGAAAATTTTGCTTTTATTTTGCCGATTAATTGGCGTAACGTTCGGTGGATTATGTATTGACTCAAACGGGCAAATATCACAAAATATTTGCTTAAAATTATATGGTTACTTTATTATCATTTTTATATCTTTTTATAATATTTTGCATTATATATTTAAAATTTATTTCATTGAGGATGCGATTAATCTAAAATTTGGCCCAAATTCAAATAAGACCCTGGACATATCTCTGTATCTAATGATGTTCTTGCTACATAAAGTATCGACTACTGTTACACTTTTCAATCTAAATTTTAAAGGCTATGGAATTTTTGAAATATTTCTTCAAAATTTTAACAATAATAACTTTAATCATAGTTTCAAGTTTAAATTTCGATTCAAATATGTCTTGATAATAATTTTGTGGTTTATTCACGCAATCATTGTATTTATAATTTTGGCCATGACACTCGTTTCATGTTTTAAGATTACGAATGTATTTGAATTAATCGCGTACGTTTTTATGATTATCTCGCACATTTATTACTGGACTGTGCCGGCTATTATTTGGATTGTTTCGCTATATTGCTCCGATATTCTCGACTCAATTCATAAAGAGCTTAAAATTGAATGTAATTCAGAAATTGGTATAAATTTTAATTTATGTATATAAACATTAAATTAATTAATGATTATTTTTTAACAAGTTTGTTTAATTTTATTTAAATATTTTAAAAACAGAAAATTTTGGAAAAACAGACCTAATATCGGATAACAAGAAACTATTCGTCCGAATCCGCGACACAATCTCAGAACTGGATTCTCGTCTGTCGTTAGTATTAGTGTTGAATACAATTAATTCAGTACTGATTGCAATGATTAGTATATATACCGTAACAATCATCGATCAATTGGGAAATTTAAAAGTCTTCTCACATTATATGGCATTTATAACCCTATCGGCGACTATAGAGCTGATCATAAACTGCTATATTTGCGGAACTGTCGGCGAAAAAGCGGACAAAATATTTGCGATTTTGGATGACATTAATGCGAATGACTTTTCGGAATCGGATTACAAGGAATTGCTTTTATTTAAGAATATTTCGCGAAGACATAGCTTTGGGTTTACTATTTCGAGTTTCGCTAATTTGCGTAAACATACTCTCATTTCGGTTCGTTTTTCCCCTCTTTTTTAATTTTGTTTTTATTATTAATGATGTTTTGTTTGTGTTTTTTGTTAATAGATATTCACATTTGTGTTGAATTATGCGGTTATTCTGATGCAAACAACTAAATAATTGCATTTTTTAAAATTTGATAGTTTAGTTGATAGTGTTTGTAGAATAAGTAACTAGCTATAATTCTTCTGTTTTAATTTTTAAAGATGGAATCTGTTGCTTTGTCATTTAATCTCCTAAAATATACTACTTTTATGGTTTGCTTGTCAGCTGGCTAATTTTTGTGTTTTTAATTATAATTAATAAACATTTTCTATATTAGTTATAGAATTTAATCTAGTTATAAATTATTTTTAATGTTTAAAAATGTCTATTTAACAATAAAACTAGTTGTTCATTAAGTTTAAATTTGCCGTTTATTGGTTTTAAACTTTAAATTATGTTTTAAAACAAACATCTGCAAATTTATAAACTTCGCTAAAAATTCTAAGTATTTTAAATTAATTGTTTCAAATTAAGATAAATTAATGTTTTAAGCTAGCTAATTTAAAATAGATTCATAAACATACAAAAAATTATTTAGTGTTAAAGTGACCCGGGTTCAATTTTACAATACGTAACTTTTTTATATAAAATTTTTTTTATTTTAATATATGTCTAATTTTTCACCAATTAATCTCTGTTTTTGTATGCTTAACAATTGATTAAAAATTTAACAAACATTTAGATTTTTATCCTGCGCTCATGGCTGATTATACTGTATTAAATAAAACAGAGTTAATTTGAATTATACTATATAAAATGCATTGAATTTACAATTTCCAGGATATTAATGAGTTTAATTACAAGTAACAAAATAAAACTTTTACAAATTATTATAAAAATTACTTGGATAAAATATTGTTTAAATTAATTTTATAAATCAATTACTGTATACCTAACAAGCCCAAATTGATAAAGTTTTAAACATTATTTATAATTCTAAAGCGCATAAGCATTATATATTAATAGCAAAAGTGTTATTCCTATATATAGTTACATTTTTAATAGAGTGAGAACACAAAAATACAATAAATATAGTCTAATAGATAAGTATATATTTATTTAGAGTTTAAAATGAGCTTACTAACATATATCAATAGTTATTAATTAAAAAAACAAAAACAATATATCTGCATAGCTTATTGTATATTATCTCTATATGTGGCTGTTGACGAGAAAAGTAAAGTCCGCATAACTGTCCCTTTGAGAAGTAATTTTGAAGTTATTAGCGCTCAAGTTAAATTATATATACTGTATATATATATTGATAAATTAATGGAACATGTATCATTAATAGACAGCACTAAAAATATGTATAATTTAACTTGGACGCTAATATAACGAATTTACTTTACAATTATTCCTTACAGATGTAGTTATGCGGATGTCATTTCACTCGTCTAGTCCCACATATTATAATTAATGTCTCAAATAAAAATATAATTAATTAATATTAAAAATTAACATGTGAAAAAAATATTTATTATAATTACCAACTGTTTTTTCCGTTAATTTTTAATTACAAAATTATTTTATATTTTGATGTAAAATAAAAATGTATACAAATTTATTGTCAATTTTTAGGATATCCACTGTAAAAGTTTTAATACAAATTTGCGTTAAAACAAAAACAAATACTTAGTTTAAAGATGAGTTATGTAGAACTAATAGTAAATTATTGTTAAATAAATAATATGTCAATGCATTAAAATTATGAAATTCAATTTAATTATTTTCTTAACAATTATTTTATTTTCAATTGTGACATCGTATAAATCAATAAATAGTAATATTAAGAAAAATGTTCAAAAAAATTATTATTTCGGCAAAAGTGATAAAACCTCATCAGTAAGAAATAAGACGGATCTACACAACAGAGCTTTTCATCAGTTTTTTGAGAATTATATGAAGACAAACACTAAATCAGTTAATGTTGTAAAGCGTATAAAACGTAATACAAAGCGTAAAGTTAGTTATACGCAAGCACAAAGCCTCCTAGATGATCCGGATGAAGTTTATCGTTTTAAACGAATATCAATTGATAAAAGTAAAATTTATTGTTTGATAATAAATTGTTTAAAAATAGATTTTAACATGTTTTTTATTAAAGGAAAAAGACAAACAAAATGGGCAAAAATAAATGATCAGGAACATCGATTTAATAAAGATTACAAGATATCACAAAGATATCATATTGATAAAATGTCTACCAGGTTATTGATTATTAATTTAGTGTACATGTTAATTTTTTTTAATTATACGTTTTAAAAAATTTTGTTTTAGATTAAAGAGAAAGACAAGCAATTGGTTCGACGCACTCAACAACTTATTGTTTATGAGATTGATTAGTTAACTTGGCAAAATATAAATAGTCTTGGTTATTTTTTCTTTTATATATACATTTTAGTTTGACAAATTTATTAAATTAAATTAATTTAGATAAAAAATATTTGCTACATTACTTGCTTCTAAACATACAAATTATTAATTATAAAATTACAAAATAATCTATTATATTATTTTTAAATATATTAATGAATTATTTACATATTTGTTATTTTTGCATGTTTACTATTTATTCAATATTGCAAAAAAATATTTTTAATTAAAATAATTTTATCTTGACATATCAATTATTTTTAAAAACAGCAGAATGAGATATGATATTATCTAAAAAATGTTTTAAAATTTTTACACAAAAAATTTGCATTATATGAATTTATTCACTTACTTCATAACATCGAAAGTAATTAATGATAAATAGTTTCCAACACCAGAAGCCAACCCTATTTTGGCTAAGTTTTTCAATAAATGATAGAATCTATTTAAAAGTTTTAAAATTTTAAAATACAATTGTTAATAATTAAAAATTAGTCTATTTTACTTTAATTTTTAAACAAATAAAATTGTTTCTTGTCAATATATTGTTTAAATAATATCTAACGATTAAACTATTAATTAGTTTATATGTTTTATTTGCCTCAAAATTAACTGCAGAAACAATGTATAGAATGAATGCAAATTGTGTTATATATATAATAATGGCGTATAAATGAAGTATCTTGTTGATTATATTCATACTTTCAAATATAAATATATAAATCAATAAAATACAAAGTGTTCCCATTATGAACCAGGTCATTAATAAAATTTTTGACCAATAGCTAACGTTATAATTATCGATATCTTGATATATGGTGTTTAATGTTTTCATTGCATGTATGATATATATGGCAGAAGTTTTTGTTTTAATATTTAATTTTTTAGTTAAATTATTATTAATTAATCGAATTTTGTATTTTAGAAAAATGCCAATTAAATACAAATAAATCAATAGCCAAACACATAATTCCACACAGGCCTTAGCGCACAGGGCTAAATAAATTGAATGTGGTACACCAAATAAAATAATTTCTAACCATGTACATTTTAGAATATACGGCAATAAACAATAAAATCCAAACCCGTATAATGATGAACAAAACAATTTGGTTATGTAAAATAAATTTCTTGCTTGTTTTGTTATTTTTAAAATTAAATTTAAATCAGTAATGCCAATTGAACTTGGTGATACCAAACCTGATAGCATGTTAAATATCAACATAAATGTTGGTTTTATGCAAGTTTTAAAATTATAATAAAATAAAATCTGAAATAAAAAGCTTAATATTGTACTAAAAAGTAGAAATAAATTCAAATGATATGGCATTCCGAGTAAGTGATTAAAATCGCCCAAAACTATTGGTATAAGTCTATTGTCTTTTGGAATAATTAATATAATAATTGTTTTTATTATATAAGTTGTAAATAAAAATGAAATAAATACTGGATTACAAAATCGATTTCGTTTTACATTTTCTGTTTGTATATCAATAGTTAACCCAATTTTATATAATTGATGTTCAGCTGAATAGACGATATATTTTTGCGGTAATTTTCGGTGAATATCAATGTCATCCATAAATACAGTATAATATTTATATATTTAAAAAAAATTATTATTTGATATTAAAAATTATGTTTGTTTTAAAATAAAAATTCAGTCAATATTAAAGCAAAAAACTAAAAATTAATTTTTGTTTTATTTATTTGCATATGATAAATGAACTTGAAATTCAATTATTATATTGTTTATATTACTTAAAACAATTATTATTTTAATCATAAAATATTTTTTGTTTTAATGTTTTTATAAATTATTGTTTAAATTAGAAATATTATATTAAATAATTTATTAAAGATTAATTATAAAAAGTCCACTTAAACGCACATATTTTAGTACAACTCTGTTTGCAATTATAAGCCAATGTACCCAAACTATAAATATAAGTATATATATGAATTAATTAAAAACTAGCTTTTAAAAATTATTTTTAATAATAAACGTTATAAATTCAATTTAAAAAACAAATAAAATTTTAAATAATAATTATATTAATATATTTTAATTGTATTAAAAGTTGAATAAAATATTATTTAATATATAATTTGTTTTATAGCAAAAAGTCTGTAAATTATTATTTATAAATATGATTTAAAAAACTATAATATTAATTTTTATTATTGAATTATTTTATCTAATGTTTGAAAAGGCAAATCGATAAGTTGGCGATAATCGCATTTTTCGTTGTTTTTACTTGTTTTGACTCTTTTCAAAATAAATATTATTATTCATTGTTTAACTAGAATTCTGATAATAGAACTTATAATAAAACGTATATCTGCTTTCTAAATTTTAATTTGAACTTGAAAATTTAAATTTTATTAATCAGTACGTAAACTTTATTTTTACTTTATTTTAAATTTGGCCAACAACGCTATTTTATTTTTTTTATTAGATAACAATTTACCCCAAGTACTATTACAATTAATTAAGTCAAATATAAAGTTTAATAAATTACACATTATAGTCAATATTTTACTTTCAAAGCCACTTAATGTTAAACTTTTATCTTTATTATATTTAGCAGAAAATATTAGATCAATCTAGGTAAAAGTATTTTTCAACTAGTAACAATATTCAGTTTATTTATATTTTACCTGGTTTATTGCTATCAATAATTTTGTTCCGTTTAAATTGTGTGCCATTTATAGTTGTTTTTAAATTAAAAACAATTTAAGTTTAATTTTTATTGAATTATTTGTTTAATTATTTATAATTGTTTTATAAGTAAACGTTATAAATTTTATAAAAATTATAAATTTTTAGACACATTTATAAGTTTTAATATTAGTCTTTTAATAAGAAACTAAATTTATAAAACTGCATAAAATATTATTATATAATTTTTTTAATAAATAAATTATATAATATTGTTTAATTAAAATATTATTTAAATGCGTTTTAACTAAAAAAATACAATTTATAAACAAATATTTTATTGATTATGTTTTTTTAAATATAAATTAACTTAAGAAGTTGTTAGGTTATAATATAAAACATTTTTATTTTATCATTATTATTTAGCTAATTACTCTTATTAAGTTTTAAATCATCAATAATAAAATATAATTATTTTTTAAAATAGCTTTTTAATTTGTTTTATTTTAATTTATATTAGAACATTTATGTTTTTTAAATATAAATTAACTTAAGATGTTGTTAAGTTATAATATAAAACATTATTATTTAGCTAAATATAATTACTCTTATTAAGTTCAAAATCATAAATAATAAAATATACTTATTTTTTTATTAGATTTTTAATTTGTTTTATTTTAATTTGTATTAGAACATTTATCATAAATATTTAAATGTTACATTTACAATTTAATTTTTAACATTTATATAAGTATTAAATATAATAAATTTAAAAAACAAGCAGCTACATATAAGTTAATTAATTAAGTTTTATTTTATACAAACCGTCATTACAACTTTAATTAGTAATTAATTAAATTGAAGTCAATAAATCTACTCTTTACTAAGTTGAACGTAATAATTTATTTAGAAAATCAAGTACATTTATTGATTTTAATTTTTTTAATTTGAGAATTGCGCTACCAAGCTTATTAATTTAAAAAATCTTTTTAATTATAATTTTAAAAATAGAAACAATGCAAAATTCTTAGTATGGCAACTTGTTACACATCCCTCAGCAGCGCCATCGCAACTAATACCAATGCAGTAGCTTTTATAAGCACAGCCTTCTTGATTTTTAATGCATCCAGATGATGTGTAGCACCAAGATCCTTTATTGTTATAGCAATATCTCCAACATCTGCCATCTTCGGTCACCCATTTATTGGCACAACCAGTCGAGCCAAGTGGATTCGTCCAAGCACTTCCTTCAAGCAAACCAATTGCTAATGCCAAAAAACAAAGTGCAGCTCGTTGCATTTTGAAATTGACAAAATTATGCAACTTTGAAATTACAATTTTTATATAATTCGTTAATCTCAACCTTTAATTATTTAGAGCTAAAAAGTGTTAATTATTTGTATTCAATGTTTGGTTGTTGTGAGAACACATAATTTGATAATAAAAGTAATTCTTACTTTAGTTCACAACGTTAATTGATTACAAACTTGTAATATTTTTG
>JAQFXP010004078.1:0-11275 GCA_034693685.1 Belba bartosi
TAATTTAATAAAGTTTAGTTAAAGTTTAGTTAAAGTTTTAGTTGTGATATGTTTTTAGAGTTTAAAAAATGTTTATTAACATAAAGCTATTTATTATACAAACAAAAACAATGTATCTGCACTGTTCTAATGCTGACCGGATACGACACTGCAGTTATTTTTTTATGTATGTTAATATAAATTTAAAAATTAAAAAATCGTAATCAAATTTTTGAATTAGCTCATTGCACCACTGTATTATATAGCCCAGTTCTTACACCTAGTACAACTTTTAAATAAAATTTAAAGCGCAAAATCTAAACATTTAACAGGTCTAATTATTATAATATTCTTTTATAATCGGCTAATTATAATAATCGGCTAATAGGCTATTCTATTAGAGGCTTTTTTCAAATGTTTTGCATTAAATAGCTAAAAATATTAACATTTTTTTAATATGGTAAATCAAATTGACTTGAATGCTTAAATTAAAAAATATTAAAGTTTATAATACTTTACTGTGTATCTATCTCTTTAAAACTTTTTTTTTAAATTCTTTGAAAGTAAAAATTATTTGACAAAACAAAACAATGTTTTAAGCTTTTAAATGATTTCAAAATTTTATTTGCGCACTGGATTAAAAAAGTTATTGCATGATCAAATTACAAGATTACATGATTAAATATATAATATAGATTTTAAAGTTGTTTTTTCATTTTATAGTTTTAATATTTTTAAGACACGTTTATAAATGAATTAATTTAAAGTTATAATTTTAAAATAATTGCAATTAATAATTTTTATAAATTTATATATTTTTGTAAAGTTAGTATAATCATAAAGTTTTAATAAAATATTATAAATTTTAATATCATTATCAATCTTTTTTAAAAATATTTTTAATATTAATAAAAAATTAATAGATTTTAAATAAATAATTTATTCGTTAATTAATATATCTTTATTTTTTTAATTATTATAGATAAGTATTTTAAAATATTTATGAAATTTTGTAAACTAACATTATATTTTAAAATTTATATTAATTTTAAAATTTATTATATTTTGTAAATACAGTTAAATATAAAAATTGGGGTAGACTATTTCGACTACTTGACTCCCAACTACCTGACTCCCAAATACTTGACTCCCAACTACTCAACTCCCAACTACTTAACTTTCACCCTACTCGACTCCCAACTACTTGACTCCCAACTACTTGACTCCCAACTACTTAACTCCCAACTACTCGACTCTCAACTACTTGACTCCCAACTACTTGACTCCCAACTACTTGACTCCCAACTACTTGACTCCCAATTACTTGACTACCAACTACTTAACTCCCAACTACTTGACTCCCGACTGCTGCAACTAAAATTAAGATAATTTTAATTACGGCATTTACAAATTATTTGGACTACATTACTAACAATTATTGTGGTATTCCGAGTTTAATTATTAAATTTGTTTTAATTAACAAAACAATTTTTAATACTAATTGTTAAAAACAGTAAACTTTTAAAATATTTTACGAGAAAATTAGTAAATATTTTTAATGGTTATTGTAAAATTATAAAATATTTAAAAATGATAATTTTAAATAATTTTTTAAAACTTATTTAGAAAGGTTTTAATTTAATCAAAATAAAATTTTAAAAAGAAAATAATGTAAATATTAAAAAATAAATGACTAAATTTCAAAAATAAATTTTATTTTTTTTAATATAATAAAAATATTATATATAAATGTTTCATGTTATGTTGCACATAAAACGCAAAACAATAAAAATAAATGCATATAAATTTAATTGCAAAAATCATATTTTTTCTTTTAATTTAGGTCCGATATTATACTAAATTTTTTAAAATAATATATGATATTTAATTATATATGCATTATTAAACTTGTAGTAATATTATATTTAATATTATATGTAATACAATATATAAATTTAATAACATTTTTATTATATAATTTATGTTTTTAATATATAATTATTGAAAATATAATATTATATTATTATATTGTTTTTCTTTTAATTAACAATTTACAATGAATATTATTATTGTATTTTTATTTATATATTTTGGCAAATTCGTTTTTAGAAAACGGAAAAAAGCAAGTATACATTGAATAAAAAAATTAATTTATGATACTTAATTATTTTACTAACCTATTTATTTTATACAAATTTAAACAATTTTTTAAACATAATTTATAATTAAACTTTGTATGCTATTGAGAATTAAATATTAATAAATTAATTTATTACATTAATTACAGTTTGCATTTACATAGTTTTGTTAATAAATTAAAAATATTATAATTAATAAGTACAAAAATTTATATTTTTAAAACATATAAATTATAAAAACTAAGGTTTTAAGCAAGCTTAATTTTTTTTGAAGTTATTAGAGCTCAAGTTAATTTATATATATTTACTGATCAGGGATCGAGAAGTTCGGCCGATTAAGGTGGGCTCAGAGAAAAGTTTTTTTTTTTAATTTTGGGCAAAAATCTTGGAAGAGGAATCAGGGAGAAGATTTTTCAAAAACGCTCAAAAAACCTTTATATTTATAATAAAATTTTGTTTAATTTAACTAGATTTAAACTGAAGTTAAACTAAATTTAGTTAAATTAATTATATTTACACCGGATTTAGCACTAATTTAGGAAAAATTTTATAATTTTGGGCAAAAAATCTAAAACATTTGCCGGCAGCCTAAGGCGTGCCTCAAAACGTTGAGGATAGGTTATTTTTTTTAATACCAAATGCTAGGAGGGGGGGGGGTATAAATTCAAATTATTAAAATTAGGGAAAATTTTTTCATTGTTCCCCCTTTACGATCCCTGATATTGATCAATTAATGCGACACTTTACTTGTGTATAATTAATAGGCGGCACTTAAAATATGTATAAACGCTATTAATATATATGTATAATTACATAAGCGCTAATATAACGATATTACTTTAAAATTATTACTCACAGATGTAATTATGCGAATATCATTTCACTCGTATACAGATACATATTTATTGAAAGTTATAATAAATTTTTATTGTTATGTATTTTATGATAATTATTATATATCTAGTTGAAAACATGTAATAGCTTTTTTACATTATTAATAATTTAACTTAGTTTTTAAAATGTTTTCTAATTTAGAAAAAACGATATAAAAATCCTTATTCATATTCTAATTGTATTGGTGGAGGTAAAAGTGATAATGAAGAAGATGCTGAATTAAATAATGAAGAAGATTTAGAAGACAGAAATGTTTTAGAAATATTAAGAAAAAATAATTTAATATTTAAAATAAACTTTAATTTAAGCAATGATTTGGTTATTGGATATTTATATGGTGCAAATGATAAATATAAAAACTATATTGCAGACATGCCACCAGTTCGAGCTAAAGGCGGTGAAATATTTTTGTACAAACCTAATACTGACCACAAATTTATACAAATATTAGATCAATATTTGTGGAAAACTACAAAATATTCTGATATAAAATGCACAAAAATAATTAAAAAACAAGTTTATTATATTCGAACTGATGATGAAAAAGGTTTCAATACAAATTTTCAACGCATAATTTATTACTTTATAGATGAATGTCCAATAAATAGAATTTATTTAATATGGTATTGGGGTGACGAAAAAATATTTCTGGATTTAATACATAAAAATAGAAAAAAACACTTATCGGTATATCACACGGTTACAGACAAAACTTTACTGGAATCAATAAAAACATCAAGTTCAACACCAAGTAATATTTACAAAAATAAATTGAGTGAACAGATAAATGTTTTAAAACAAAAAGGAAATAATTATTTGGAAACCCATGAAAAATGTTTTCTTCCAAAAAATACTAAACAAATTAAAAACATTATTTATAAAGAAAAACAAAAAGAAATTATTTCTCCCGATGAAATTTCAAATATTTTAGATATTTCAATAAATTTGCCTAATTATATTATTGAAACAAAAATTATTCCAGAGTTTATAGTGATATGTGGTAAATATTTTAATTTAAAATTACAAAATATTTTATTAATATATATTATAATCTATATATATTAATTTTAGGTTTAAATAAAATTATAGAAATTTCAAAAAAATTAATAATGAAATTAATAAGCGAGGATAATTATCAAATATTTTATTATGACACTACTTTTGGTTTGTTAATATATTTTTAATTTTTCAATATATTTTTTAATAATTATTAATTTATAGGATTAGGAAATTTTTACATTTCCATATTAATTTATCGTAATTATGCTTTGGAAGAAGAACCAATTTTTTCCCTTTTAATGATGCTTCATAAAACTAAGTCTTTTAAAAGTCATAATTATTTTTTCCAAACATTTGATGAAATATTTAATATTAAAAATAATTCTAATATATGTATTGTTACGGATCGTAAAATTTCCATAGTTAAAGCAGTATCAAATCTAAATGTGAAACAATTTTTTTGTTTTAACCATTTACTCAGAGATGCAAAATTTTGGTTATCTAAAAATAATATAGATAAATCACTTAGAAAAATTAATAAAAACTTTCTTAGAACATTAATAAACTCTGAAAATATTAATGAATTTGACTTAAAAGTAAAAGACTATTTCATAAATAATAATTTTAATAATAATGAAAAATTATTAGATTATTTACAAAATAATATTATTCCTAATATTCGATCAAATATTATAAATTCAAATAATTATACATTATTTGATAAAATTCCCCCTACTACTAATATTTCTGAAAGTTATAATTATGTAATGAAAAATGCTGTTGAATGGAAACAAAATCGATCTGATACAATGTGTTTAATATTTTATTATTTGCAAAATTATTATTTAACTGAATTTGGTCGAGCAAGTAGAGGACTAGGAAATTATCATATTAAAGATAATTTTTTAATAAAATTTAACATTAATTTAGAAGACAATTTTGTAGATTATAAATTGATAGTTGAAAAAATTAAAAAAAAAGCAAAAGATAAAATAGTTACGATTAAAGATAGTGAAAGATTTAGTTTACAAGCTATGGCAAAAATTGCAATTGAAATAAATTTTGTAAATTTTAACGTTAATCTTGGTTCTTTTACCATAAGATCATTTTCGGAACCATATAAATGTTATGTGGTATATTTATGGCCTATTGAAAAATGTACTTGTATTTACAAAGGTCGATGCTATCATATTTTAGCTGCTAAAATGGCAATAAATAATAATGATGATAATTTGAAATCTAATTTAAATTTGTCTAATATATCTAAAAGTTTACAAGTAATGAATAAAATTAGAAATTGTGGTAAAAAATTTGATAATAAAGAAAAATCAGTAGATTCAAAAAATAACAATTTTAAAAATTGCAAAGATTTGATTAAATTTGATAGTTTTAAACAAAATGAAAAAATTGATTATAGTAAATGTTTGAATGAATATTTAAATAAGGTAAACACTGTGTATGTTTCTAGAAGAGACGATAAGGTTAAAATTTTGCAAAAATTTAGCATATCAGAAGAAATTAAAATTTTGCAATTTTTTGAATGGGATAAATTCAAATATTATAAATATATTATTGGTTTACCATATTCTACTCTAAATTTAAATCAATGTTTAGAATGTGAGGTTGGAATAAACGCTATAAAAGCATTTATTAATTTTTATCAATTAGATTTATTTTTACAGTATTTTATTTTGATACAATTGCATATATTGTTCAAAAAAATTTAAAATTCGTACAACTTACATCATTTTATAAAAATGCTTTAAATAAACAATTAATATTTGTACCTTTATTTGGTGAACAGTTTGGGTTTAAAATTAGTGCTCATTATTTTTTAGGAATAATTGATATGAAATCTAAAATAATAATTATTCAAGATTCTTTATCAAATAATAAAATTAAGAAAGATTATTCAGTTGCTTTTTATACAATTTTAGATTTAATTAATATTATTTATAGTCAAGTTGAGCAATTTAATTTATTCTACCCGTATGAATGGAAACTATTTATTAGTAATAATGCTGCTCAACAAAAAGATAGTGTATCTTGTGGTTTATTTATGATATTAAATGCCGCTGCAATTTTAGCAGGAAAGCAACTTCATACAATAAATGACACTGATCAGGCTAGATATTATATTCACAATATGTTAGTACTTTATTATAAGACTGACAATAGAGAAACTCGAGAAAAATTATTACCTAAAATAAATGATTGGTCAATTGATTATTTAACAATTTATATAGAAAGTACTTATAATTTCTGTTTAGATGTTATTAACAAAATTAAATTAAATTTTGATGAAAAAAATTGTTTTTTAAATAATTGCAAATTTGAAATTAAAAGCGAAAAATATTTATGTGTGTCATGTCGAAATTACTTTCATTTATCACATAATAATTATTCTGGGGATAAATATAAAATTTGTAATGATTGCAATGAAAAATATTTACAATAATTGTTTGAGAATTTTAATTTTAAATTATTATTTTTTATACGTAACATTTATTATTAAATTATATTTTATTCTATATTTATAATAATTGCAATTTAAAATACCTTGATAATAATAGTTTTAACAAAATTTGTGACTATGGAATCATGTACGGACATAATGTATATTTTGATTTTTTGTCGCCTGATAAAGTTTATTTAGAAAATACTTACATGTTTATAAAAAAAAAATATAATTTGTTGATATCAAACAATTATTAAATATGTGTAACTTTGTCTTCAAAACTTTTTACCTAAAACAAATTTGATCAGTTTAACAAACTTAAAAATTAAAAATTTGATAAGCATAGAAAATATTAATATCTTTATAAATATATAGGTTTTTTAAGCGTTTTTGGAAAAATCCCCCACATGATCTCCCTCTAGGGTTTTGGCCTAAATTTTGACAAAAATCCCTCCCCTGATCCGCCTTAAATCGGCCGACCTTCTCGATCTCTGATATTACATACATATTTTTAATTTTTATAAGTATATAAATTTTGAAATAATATTTGTCTAAGAAATATTTTAATATAATATTTTAATTCTTCTTATTTTTTCAAATAAAATTTTAATAATTTATCTACTTATTATAAAAATTATTTTAAATTTGCTTAATATAAATAACTTGTTACAATTATAAAATTATGTTTAAAAACTTAAATTTTACTGTATTATTTGAAAAATATTTATAAAATAAATAAATATGTTAATTTAATTATAAAAATATTTAAATATTTTTAATTTCAATTATATTTTTATATATATTTTTAAAATACAGAAGAATTAAATTTATAGTTGGGAGTCAAGTAGTTGGGAGTCAATAAGTTGGGAGTGCAGTAGTTGGAAGTTAAGTAGTTGAGAGTCAAGTAGTTGAGAGTGCAATAGTTGGGAGTCAAGTAGTTGGGAGTGCAGTAGTTTGGGAGTGCTGTAGTTTTAAGTGCAGTAGTTGGAAGTCAAGTAGTTGGGAGTCAAGTAGTTGAAAGTGCAGTAGTTGGGAGTCAAGTAGTTGGGAGTGCAGTAGTTTGGGAGTGCAGTAGTTGGAAGTGCAATAGTTGGAAGTCAAGTAATTGGGAGTCAAGTAGTTGAGAGTGCAGTATTTGGGAGTGCAGTAGTTGGGAGTGCAGTAGCTAAGAGTGCAGTAGTTGGGAGTGCAGTAGTTTAAAAGTGAAATAATTATTTAAACATAAATCTGAAAATCGTTTTGTTTGTTAATTACAATTTTGTATTTAATTATTTTAAAATTAATTTTTTTTTCTAATTTTAAATTAAATCTATTTTTAAATAAATAAATTTATATTTCTTTGTTTAAACATAAGTTTTAAATAAGTAAAATTTAAAATATTTATATTTTTATTGTAATAATTTTAAAAAAAATAAAATAATTAGTTTAATATTTTTTTATAATAATTAATTTATATTTATAATGTTATTGCATTATAACTTTAATAATTTTTATTGTGAAAACTATATTAACAAACTGTAATTTTGATTAATTTTAAAAACCCTTTAAAAATTTCAATTTTTAAAAACATATTTTATAATATTTATAAGTCAATATTCAATATTTAATTAAAAATTTATTTTAAATTTTCTTAATAAAAAATAAAACTAAAAATTTTAAAATAATTTAATTTATTTTAATATTTAAATATTAATTTATATATTACCGGTAATAACAATTTTATTTTTTATTTTGTTTTATTTAAAAGTATATAACTTTTTCCAATATAAAATTTAAAAAATGTTTGCATTAAGTTATAATAATAAATAGTATTACATTACAGTTATTCAAAATATTTTATTTTATAAATATTATAAAGGTTTTATAAAATATATATAATTATAAATTTATATTTATTTAATTAATTTTTGTTTGTGACTAATATGCTTAAAATGACAATATTTTTAAATGACAAATATTAATATTTAATTTGTTTGTAAATAATTAGTAATTTAATACAACAGTTTTGTTGTTATTCATATTCAGAAAGAAACATAAAGATACAATATACAATATCTAATATACAATAAGATAGCTTGTATATTTTTAATAATTAATTAATATTTTGTTTTGCTATTCAATTTATAGTTAATGAAACAATTTTATTTTAAAAATTTTATCTATATAAAATATTTTCATATAAAATAACAGTTTAAATTACTAACTAAATTAAATAACTCAATGTTTCAAATTAAATAGTATTCATAAAATTTAAGTTTAATATTGATTTAAAAATTTACAAGAAACTAGAGATTCAAATCGGATACACTTTTTAGGGTCCGATCCGACTTTTTTAGCCTATTGATCCGAACCTATCCGATTCAAACATAAATATTTTTAAATCCGAAACAAATCCGTAATTTTATCCGAAATTATAATTTACTTAAAATTAAACTTTTTTATTGGTTTTAATTTCAGATCGGATTTCTAATTTAGTAATCTTTAACGAAATTATGTCTTATTTATAATTTTTTTATAATATTGAATTATTTCTTGATCTAACGGTTTAATAAATTAAACAAGTTAATTTTTAAAATAAATTAGAAATTAATTTACATGTAAAAATTTTTATAATTTTTGCTTTATTTTTCAATAAATTTGTAAAATGAGATAATAGTTTAATTTTGTATTCAATCATCAAAACTTGTTTATTCTGAGCATTTAATAATTTAGATAATGTGGGGATTTTCCCTAAATTTTAAATAAAAACTTAGGACGGATTAAGGAAATAATTTTTCCAAAAACGCACTAAAAACCTTCTGAAAATCCATTTATAAGACATTAAATCTAATAAATTAAATTATTTTTTTTTTAATTTTCAATTTAATCTGGAGATACACATTATGGTACAAATCTAATTGAATGATATATTCGTTATATTAAAATATTTAATTTAAGTTTTTTATATAAATAATAGTTTTTCAATGAAATAGAATCCGAAAATTATCATTTATATCAAAAAGTAGTAATACATATAAAATTGAAAAGAACTAATTTATATCTACTGATTCTAATTAAAAATTTGTTTTTAGTATCCAATGTATTTGCAAATAATTATGTTTAAATTAAATTTAGAATAATCATAATTAAAAAATTTTTGACATTTTTTTTTATTGAAATATTTAATAAATAATACATATTAAATTATTTATTTTTTAGGCATCCTATTTTAATAAAACTTAAAAATATAAATTTTTTATTTAATAAAGTAATTCAAAATTGTTATATAACATGTTTTATATATATATTTAGTTTATTAAAATAAACACTTCTTAATCATTTATTTTGTAAAATTTATCATAAATTTTATCGAATTTTTTTAGAAAATTTTTATATTTTGTGAATTTAATTAAATTTGAAAATTTACATTTGATATTGTTGAATATTTCGAATATAGTAGTAAAAATAATTTTGCATTAAGCTATATTAATAAATTGTAATATTTTACAGTTACATAAAATATTTATTTATGAATATAACATGAGTTTTATATAGTTAAATAATATTTAAAATATATATAAACAATTATAAACTAATATTTAACAGTTGGGCCCTCTTGTGGCGACTTAACCAGCCACATTTTTTTCAAAAATTCACCAAAAATTAATTGTTAATTCAAAATCTTTAAGATTTCATGACATAAACTATTTTTAAAGAATGAACTATTTTACTAGAAATAATAATAGTTTAAAATAATGCAAATAAATAAAAATAAACTATTTAGATTATAGCAAAATATTGTAGTGTTTAAATCGCTTTTTTGTCCGTCTGGTTGGTGAATGTAGTTCATATTGTGGGTAGAAATTAATTGGCTTAAAATATATTTGATAAAAATATCAATGACATTTTAATTTAAATAAACATTTTACCGGTTATTTTTGTAATAATTTTTATTAACATTATAACTGAGTCTGAATTGGATTAGTTAAACGTTTAAGGACAAAATTTCACTATGACATCTGACCAATGCCAAAATTGTTTTAAATTTGGTTATTTATTTTAATTAAAATTTTACTGTTAAAAGTTGTGCCATTTTATATTTTCAAGCGTTATTCAAACTTATAAAATATTTTTATTAATATTGTATAATTTAAAAATATTATTTTTAATTTTTAAATGTAAAATATTTAAAAAATATTTTTTGATTTTGATAATAAATTTAAACTAAAAATTTTTAAAAATTTTTAAAGTTAATAAAAAATTTACGTTCTATTCAAAACACGAGACTGTGCAACTCGTATCTTATCAAAAACGACTATACGGTTTCTGCTTAAATTTTTCAAAACAATAGCTACACTCGTGTCAAATAAAATGTTTTTCTAAATTTACTTAAATGTTAATTTGTTTGCAGTTTTCGTTTTGCATAAATTTAATCGTTTAATGTTTTTTGTCGAATATATCACTTATTTTATATTTTATTTAAATTGATATAATACTTATTTATTTCAGTTATTAAAAGTTAATTAAATATTACAAAAAAATCAATAAAAACATAAAATTATGCGTACATCAATTGTTAGCATATCATCATTTAGCACGTATTCTAAATAAATTAATCTGACTTGTAGGCATTAAAGATTTTTATTAATTTGTCTTCACATTTCTTCTAAATACATAAATTGTCTTTATTAACAATTGCCAATTTAATCTGAGGTTAATAATATATTAATTATATTAAAATATTTAACTGGAGTTTTAATTTATAAATAATAGTTTCTCAATGAAATAATATTCAAAAAATTATCTTTTATATCAAAAATTATTAATA
>JAQFXP010004079.1:0-11274 GCA_034693685.1 Belba bartosi
AATTTTGGTGTTTTAAAATTGTAGTATTGGCCAAAAATGTTCTAGGTAATAATTTTCAAAAATAAAAATACATGTATCTAATTATTTTTTACAATAAACATTTTCTATATCTTAAAATTTTTATTACTATGCTCAATTTTTCTGAACGGATTTTAGTCTGTAACAATGAAACAAGTTAAACTTTGTAAATATTCTTAATAAAGTTTGTGTGTACCAACATTCCATAGTTGCAAAAATTTTTTGGATTTAATTTGACCAAGGATCTCTGAATAAATTGAAAAAAAACCTATAAAGATAATTTTGCAAACGGCTGTATGAGTAGACAATTTGGATACTGCTCTTCATCTCGAACTAAAACTATCCAGCAAATATTTTAAAACAATGCAAAATAATTTAAAGTGTGCAAGTTCAAACCAAAGTCATACTTACTTTAAAATCTAATCAAGGTAGGCTCAAAAATAGTTCCAGGCAATAAACTGTTTGTATAAACAGTAGAAATAAATTTTTAAAGACAAAGCCATAAGAAAAAGATAACAAAAAATTCACAAAAATTTTATTCTCAAATGATTACAACATTGATAATATGAATATAATATATCAATATATCTAAACATTTTTATTTCAATAATAAAGTAAATAAAATCTATAATAAAATTTTTAAAAAGCGTTAAAAGAGTGTTAAGACTAGACTTAAGTTTTTTGTTTTGTTTCGTTGATTTGTTACAAGAATTTTAAGTTAAATTTATTAAACTTTTAATTAATGACTATTTTTATACTTCAAAAAAGAGATTTTTTATGTGACCTCTCATTATGAAAAAAAATTAGAAACAGTTTTAAAAGATTATTATTCATTAAAAAAATATTGTTAACCAAAAACAAGTCAGCAATGGATCGAGAATTGCATAAATTATTTATAGAAATCTATTAACAAAAAATTGTTCAGATTTTTTGATAATAGCCATTAATACCTTATAATACTGTCGGTTAGTGTTTGAGTCAAAAAATAATTAATTGATTTTTAAATAAAACTTAAAATTAATATTAAAATAAAATGAAGTATTTTTTGGTGAGATTTGTCAGCATTAGTGGTATTTAAAACAATGAATGGAATAATAAACAGAGAGATAGAGTGCGAGTGAATCGGATGAGTATTGATTGGATACCAAAAAAAGAACTAAAAATCTAAACAATATTTTTGGCATCAATTGAGTTAATAGAGACTCGCGTTAACACTCGTAAGAGTAGTTGAGTTGAGTTGACATTGAATTGAGAATCTGATCCAATTCAGTCACCGGTATGTCGTCTTAACCACTCAATCACAGTCTTCTCAATATTGTCCTTCCAATACATATTCGATCTAATCTTTTCGAGACTCTGTTCGACTGACTGACCGCCAGAGCCGACAAAAACGGTTCGGAAGAACTGTTTGACTTCATCGAACTCGAACCGGGTGGAGAAGTACCAGGTTGTTTCGGTGATGATCGAGTCCATCGAGAACGAGCCCTCCCCGAACAGTTTGATGATGTGGTTCCAGTGCTGGCGCACAAACCTCCAGACCATGTCCCGACCGATCGGATTACGCGACACTACAGTAATCACATAAACCGTGTCCTGAGTTTTGATTTGGCTCTTATCGAGTGAACTGTTCAGATACTGCGACAATAGCCACGCGTTTCTAGTGCTACCCAACGCACCCAACAGTAGTTTCTTCTCCGAAGGAATCGTTGAATTCATATACTTATCCCAACAGTGCTTCCACTCTCTGTATCCGCCATATTGTATACCAGTATTATAGACCACTTCCCGCAGATTTGCCGGTATTTTTGTACTGTTAGTCATCCAACTCTGGAAATACCTGTTCGCCACTTGAATCGACTGTTTGTCGCCGTAAGAGACGGCTGCCCTAAGCAGTAGAGTCCGAAGTTTGCGCACAAGCATCTGATCATCGGAATGGTCTTTCCAGCCCCAGATCGTTATCAACGGCTCAATTAGTCCGCAAACAAACTTCTGAAGCAATGGGTTTTGAAGCATAAGAGTGTCCAAAATGCCAAAGTGGTAGAGTGCTGTCTCCCAGGGCACGTAATCCCGTTCCCCATTGCGCAGGAATAAAGACAAACTCATAGCTAAGTCCACATCCAATAAACCGATTTTCATTAAAGCAAATGAATCGTCAATTAGGTTCGCCCTATCAGTAGCCGAGAGCACGTGTTTGTTGAAACTGCCGGTGACCAGCATTTCCGACAGTCCTGTCCAAACGGACTGTTCGTAATTGACGCGATAGAACCCGCTTTGGTTTACATTTACTACAAATATGATTAAAATTTCAATATAATTTCAATACTATTACCGGTAATAACCGGTATTTCGATTGAGACTTACTTTTAAACCATTTGGTAGACTCGTCCAAATCGAAAGACATTTCGGTTGTGTTGAACCAAATAACTGACCGAACACCTCCCGGGTCTCTGTCAGTCATTATCGTAATCGGAATAATCCATTTATATCCAAACGGAGATATGTCCGACGGGTTCGCAGTGTCTGTGTCGGCCAGACTGGACAGAAACCGGCGCTGACTTACGACCAATTGGTCGCCGACTCGACGCACTGATATGACTGGATATCCCTTTTGCTGAACCCAAGTGTCCATAATTGCTGATATGTTTATATGACTCACCTTTTTATGTCAAATATTTTGTAAATTACGATAGATATAATTTGAAATTAAATAAAAATATATAAAAAATTACTTCAGACAAACACTGCCACAAATCTTTAGTCTTAGCGGTTTTGTATTGGTATTTATGTAAATATTTGGATAATCCGCGTCTCAACATGTCTTCACCCAAAAAGTTTTCCAGCATTCGAATGAGTGAAGCACCCTTTCCATAGCACAGTCACAGTCACAATCAAGATCAATTTAAACATTTAAACTAATAAATTGCTAAAATATATACCTTTTTATACGAAATTGCATCAAAAAGTGCTTCAATTTCTGAAGGATTCTTAACGTTAGCCATAATTGGATGCGAGCTCTGCAGTGAATCCATAGCCATTGCCTGTTGTGTCGTTGAAATGACAAACTGTTCTAACATTTTCCTTAAGAATAAAATTAATTTTCAAAGTTTTGTTTAAATAAAAATAACTAATAAAATGCAAACCATTCCGGGTGTATATAATTGACTCCAAGATTCTCAACAAATGAGGCAAAGCCTTCGTTAAGCCATAGGTCGTTCCACCAGTCCATAGTGACCAGATTGCCGAACCATTGATGTGCCAATTCATGAGCTAATTGTAACCAATTTATTAGAAAAACATTTAAATCTCATTAAGATGGATTGGTGGTAAATGCTAACCAACAACAACAGCCACTTGTTCTTGTGTTTCAGAACTGCTTTCATTGTCGTTGTATAAGAACATAGTGGTACGGAAGGTAATTAGACCCCAGTTTTCCATAGCACCGGCAGCAAAGTCTGGTACAGCCACTAAATCCAATTTACTCAAAGGATAAGTAACGTTAAAAAACTCCTGAAAATAGCTGAGTATCGAAGCGGCGGTCTTTAGAGCGTAGTTAGACTGCGAGTCCTGTTCGCCCGGAACTACTGCGCGGATATTAACGCCTTCTTTGGTCTGAGTTGTGTGAGTATTAAAATCGCAAACAATAAATGCAACCAAATATGTCGACATCGGAACAGTTGGCTCGAAGATAGACATCATAACCCCTTCGGTATCGGTTGGCAATTGTTGGCTGCGCTCGGAATTGAAAAAAGCTTCGAATTGCTTCTCATGAACCATATTCATCGAAAACGATGCTTTCAATTGTTCAAGGTTAATATATATATTTTATTATGTATTCAATTATTTTGTTTTTATCAGTTATAGTGTTTTCAACTCAAATACAACTAAATTTGCGCCAAAAATCTTGCAATTCTGGTAATTACTGCTAAGAATCTTATCAGCCGACTAAAATTTAAGCACCAATTAAATATAGCATTAGATCTCAACTATATCTCAAATCCAAATTAAATGTAATTTAACTATTAATTAACTCTTACTAAAAATAATTATTCAGAATTCCAAGTCTTAAATAATTTTTTTTTGTTAATTCATTATAAGCCAAAAATTGAAATTATTTTTATCCAAAATCTATATTCAATTGCCTTTTACTGCATATAAATAAAACAATATTGATATATAAAATAATAATATATTTCATACCTTTCATCGCCGGTTCATCAAAGCAGGGAAAGGCAGACCGAGCGCTGGTAGGCTCGAAATGAGTGGTCAATAAATACTTTTTAAGACCAGTTTTCGCATCGGTGTAGGAACTGACATAAAAGCCTTCCAACTGTTCCTCCAAATGTCGTTCGAAATTCAATCTTAACGTATAGTTCCGGTTTGGGATCAGCACTGAACCGAACTTAATGAAGAGCTGTTCGTTTTGGACACATTCGAGTTGTTTGACAATAGAAATGTTCGAATTGTCGATTGAAGTCATAATCAATTGAGTAATTGTCAACTTTTTGATGTGAATTACTAAAAAGTCTGTCTGTTCTGTCACAGACAATAGGACAGCGACACTACCCTTGTTGTAGAAAGTGGTCATATTTGGTCGCATATACAGTTCGTAATGGAATGGCATTAAAAACTGTGGCAAACGTATGTCAGTCCACGGAAACGGTTCGCCCGAAGTGGACACTAGTCCGAAGTGACTACTATTAGAAGTTCGGGACGTTTGACGACTCAAGTCATTACTTTGGCTGTCATTACTCGTATGGCCAGAAAAGCATTGGTTATGAAATGGAAAAAAGGCTATAATTAAGGCAATAATTGTAATGACGAGTAATGAACACAAGCCTAGAGTCAAAACATTTGTTTTACGCCAATTCAACACCGAATGGGTTTGGTTCGAGTGGTGGCGCGACTTCGGGCCACACATTCCGCGCCCACAGCTCGACGACTGTTTGTGGCTATTGTTGCTGTCGGTGGTCAAGAAGGCCACGTCGTCTATCTCGAGCTCTGCCATCGGTATTGTCATTATATGATATGTTGTCATCAAAATGTTGTCAACAATTGGTTTAAATACTTTGTGACAATTATTTATTTTGTTGAAACAATAGTGGCTTCACTTGTTTGCTAATTATCGGTTACTCCTCTCCTCTCCACTTCTCTCCTCTTCTTAAGACCACATAATTATAATTATTTAATTCAATTCAATAAAAAACTTTTAGATTTAGTTTTTAGTTAAGACTTGAGTCGCACATAATTAGTGTCAAAATATAGTTTAGAAAATGAGTGAATAACGGGTCCGAGAAATGCATATTTCTCTAAAAGGTATACCATTTATACCATTTATACCATTAATACGATTAATACCATTTGTCTCACTGTTTGCAAACATCGATTAAAGCCCAGAATTAATGTCTTTTATCCGTTGTTTGCGTTTCACTCATCACTTGTTTCACTAATTAATATCGATTTTCGAGTTATCATTGCATTAGTGGTAGTGAAGGGTTTGTGGCTTTCAATGGCTTTCAATCTTTTGTAAGACAATCCATAACTCAGTTTCAGACAAAAACCAAACCTTAAATCTGAACTGCATTTAGAAAAATGTAAAACAAAACAGAAATTCAATTAAAATTAGTCTAAAAATAAATATTTTTTAAAAGTCTTTAGATTTTGTTGTTTTCAAACTAACACTTACTTTAAAATAAAAATAAAAAGGTTTTTAATAAAAATAAAACTGATTTCTCAATCATTTTGGAAATTAGATTCAAAAACAAACACAAAATTTGTAAACAATTTCTCTTTTCGTAAACATTTTTCTAATCAAAATATATTTAAATTAATTGAAATTATTATTATTTTTAGGTAAATATCTGACGAAATATGTTATCTTATATTTACTGTAGTTTTCAAATATATATTTAATATTTTCGTATTATTTGTATTCAAAAAACTGTTTAATAGCTGTTAATTAGGAAATGCTTTAATTCAGTTAAATGTCATTTCATTTGTATTTTAAATTTTTTTTCTCTTCTCTTCACTCAAACGTCAATTAAATTATTTATTTATTTATGAATTTTTTTCCATTCAATTCAACACATATTCACTCAACAGTCGTTCAGTACTTAAATTGAATCCAAAGATCAAATGTTTATTTACAACTGTATTGACTCAATGTGTGAATACATTAGCGCTGTTTGCTTTGTAGACGAACTCAATATGTTTTTTAATCAAAATAACTACAAATTTATTTTTTAGCCCTAAGTCTCTCCAATAAAAATAAGACTCAATTTAAACAATTTTTTTCTTTAAAGTACTTTAAAAACTACAGTCAAATCAAATGAAATAATCTATAAAACTAATTGATTAAAATTGTTATTTGTTTTTGAATATTCAATAATTAATTAAGAAATTCAACGCAATAAAATTAACCCAGAAATGTTTAAGAACAAGAAATGTTTAAATAAATATTGATTTTAATTTTGATATTATTTGCTATTTTAAACGTAATTATAATTAAGATATAGTGTATAAGCAATGCCAACAAATATCTTTAAAAAACATATTGAGAGCTCCAGGAGTGAGAGTCAGAGTCAGAGTCTGTCTGAAACTGTAATCACATGCAAAACACGTCATTATCTCTAAAACTAATTAATTTCAATTACTTCATAATATAAACTCATTTTTTTAAACCGTCTCTAAACCCATAAAAACATCTCTTTTTAAATGAAATATTTCCTCAAAACGAGGAATTGAATCGAAATTACTTGAAATTCAAAGCCTTTCGAGTCATTTGATTTGAATTAAGTTTTAAATTAAGAAATTAACTCAACTTTTGAATCAAATTCTCGCTTCAATTGAAATCTCATTTTGAATCTCTTCACACAATGTCTGCAATTAAGGTATTATTTATTGATTTAATTGTTTTAATCGATTGACAACTGAATGTCTATCAATAGGATGTGTTTATAGTATCGGCCGCCCGAACCCCAATCGGTTCATTCCGGGGCACTCTGTCGGCGGTCAGCGCCACTCAATTGGGTTCGATTGCTATTAAAGGAGCGCTTGAAAGGGCCGGCATTACCGGTACGGACGTCGATGAGGTTTACTTCGGTAATGTACTTCAGGCAGGTTTAGGTCAGGCGCCGGCACGACAGGCGGCCTTAGGCGCCGGTTTGCCGGTGACCGTCCCGTGCACTACAGTCAACAAATTGTGCGCTTCGGGAATGAAGAGTATTATGATTTCGGCTCAGAGTATAGCACTCGGAGAGAACGATGTTGTGGTCGCCGGTGGTATGGAATCCATGTCTAACGTTCCCTATTATCAGAGCAGAGGCGACACACCCTATGGCGGCATTACTTTGAGTGACGGCATACTAATGGACTGTTTGACTGATGTCTACTCTAAGACTCATATGGGTGTCTGTACTGAGAATTTGGCCAAAAAGTATGAATTGACTCGAGAGGCACAGGACGAGTTCGCCATTTCCAGTTATAAACGCAGTGCCAGTGCAGTCGCTGCTGGGGTTTTGGCCAAAGAGATAGTTCCGGTGACTATACCCGGAAAGAGAGGCAAATCTGATGTGACTGTAAGTGAAGACGAAGAGTACAAAAAAGTCAATTTCGATAAACTGACGACTTTGGCGCCGGTGTTCGTCAAAACTAACGGAACAATAACTGCGGCCAACGCCAGCAGTTTGAATGACGGCGCGGCCGCTCTCGTCCTCATGTCAGCTAAAGCCGTCCAGAAGTTTGGTGTCAAACCATTGGCCAAAATCGTAGCGTTTGCTGACGCAGCTGTCGAACCGGCAGACTTCGGAATAGCGCCGGCATTTGCTATTCCAAAGGTATTCATTTCAGTCATTTAATCACTTAATTAAAAACATTTTGGTTTTGGTTTTGGTTTTCAATTCGAGATTCATATCTCAAAAAGCTTTCAAATAATTTCAGTGAAAAAATTGAAATATCTATTTCTACAGTTACTGTACCAGAAGGTTGAGTCCATTCAGTCCTCTCTCTCTATCGATTGAATGCTAATTAACTTCTGGAATAACAAGTTAGGGATTTCATACTAACTAATGATTATAAATATAAATCTTTTCATTAATTTATGAGAATATCTCTAACAATGATTTGAAACAACTCTTAGGTATTAGAGAAGAGCGGTATTCAAAAGTCACAAATTGCCAAATGGGAGGTCAATGAAGCGTTCAGTGCTGTCTCTTTAGCCAACATCAAGCATCTGGGCTTAGACCCGGACAAGGTTAATGTTAATGGTGGGGCTGTTAGCTTGGGTCATCCCGTAGGGTATGATATTATTTAAATATAATTAACAATTAGTACATTAGATATTAAAATAATTATTTTTTATTCCTAATGAACAGATGTTCCGGCGCTCGTATTGTCAATAGCTTAGCTCTTCATCTTGAACCCAAGGAGTACGGAATGGCCGGTATTTGCAATGGAGGCGGAGGTGCCTCAGCTTTGTTACTCCAAAAGCTTTAAAAGCTTAAAATCTGACAAATTTTTGAGAATAAGTTTTTTAAAAATTATATATTTATCGAAATGTTTTTTGTGGGGAATTTGCACTTTTAAAGTAATCATGAGAGCTTTTTAGAAAAAGTTGTTTTTACTTATTCTTTCTTTGTTAGCGGGTTTTTGCTTTTGATTGAAATCAGGTTTTTGTTATTAGAATTATTTTTTTACATATTTTATATTTTTATATATATTAAGTAATTTTTTGACAAAATAATAAAACAAATCTATTTTTTTACATAAATGACATAAACTCTGTTTTAAATTTTTAAAAACAATAAACTTTTTTAATGAGTGTGTATTTAAACCAAACTAGAATTGGGCCCATTGTATGACCGGTTGTTATAACTATTTGGAATTTGTATTTTTCGCAACAAATTCAGTTGTGGTTTCTGTTGCATTGGCTGTGGATTTGTGGGTAAACCGATTGGTGGGTCGAAAGCGCCGTAATGTTGGGTCGGAACTGTGTTTTGATGTTGGAATGGATGTCCATTTTGTTTATAATTGGATACAATGTTTTTTGGGTTAGATGTTTGGTTCGGTTGCAAACCGTTATGTGTAGTCAGCACTGATACGTCTCGAGGAGACGGAGAAAATTTGGTTCGATAGCCCGAGTCGTTGAAGGGTGAGTCTCCCTGTTCCCCGCTGTTGGTCTGCGCCGACCCATTGCAGCGCAATGTCTTCATTAGATCTGCAGATAGGGTGATGTCAGCACTGATATTATGTTCGGGTTCTTGTGTTCTGTCTCTTAACTGTTGATCACTTTGTTGTCTATTATTATCCATTCGAACACTCATTTCTAAAGAACTTCCACTGTTTTGATCAGACGTAAGGTTCGCCTCATTTATAGTGTCACTACTGGTCCGTATTCGGAGCGGCTCTTTAGGTCGAGCGCCCAATCTCTCGAAGTCTCGGAGTGTTGAGGTGTCGGTGCCTTCACAGCCATAAACTGGTTGTCGATTATCCACAGCTGTAGTAGTTGTGTCACCCGGTGTCACATTTGGCACATTTATCTCATGCAAACACTCTTTTACACAACTATTACTGTTCGATACGACAGTATTCTCTTCGGTTTCTTCTTCGTCGTCGTCTTCGCCTTCACTACTATTGTCGACACTTCCGGTCAAATACATATCGGATTTGGATCTGGAAATGGGTGTCGGCCTCATGTGCTGCTGTCGTTGACTTTTGATAAAATTAATTGTTTCCGAATTGTTTGAAATGTTTTTTGGTTTACAATTGTTTTGGTCAGACATTTGGTGTGAGCCGTATATAAGCGCCGGTACGTTCACATGACTGGTCGTCCGCTCCAATGGATGTGTTTGTCGATAGTTTTGGTGATAATTAAAGTACAGATTATTGTGATTGTGATTGTGGTTATGATTATTGTTATGAATTTGGTTTTGATATGGATTTTGATTTTGGTTTTGATTAAACTCGGGTTCTCTCATATGGTCTAATCGGTCACTACAACTGCGCCGATGAATGTCAAGCTTTGAACCGATCCACGTCTTCACCTCTCCCTTCAACTCTTCAATCTGCAACCTCTGCCGGCGCTGCGAATCAATGCGTTCTTTGAGAGCTGTTCTCTGGACGCGTTCATTGCACTCATGGCGTTCGTGTGCGAGCTTCTGGTGCACCGCTTCGTTTAGTGTGACCAACTGGTGATGTGTCTTCTTCTCGAGACTACAGATCTTTTCGGTTAGATTTTCGTGAGCGAAGTCGATGTGTTCTATCAATTCCTGTTTATCTTTTTCCATACGTTTCTCTACATTTTGAATAAGGGGCCGACAGTAGCACTTATTCGACTTGCCTACCGGGCCCTTACGGATATTGCCGGCCAAGTCTATGTAATACTGTTCTCCTTTAGTCAGCGGATCTTCTGGCAGTGAATCTAACTTAGGTTTTGGGAAGTCATTCATCTCTGGGTGCATATGACAGCCGTAAGGACTCCATTCACACGAACCGCTCAACAGTTTCTTGTCGTTCTGTGTCTTCTTCTGCTTTTCGGTGTCAGTCATGAAGTGGACCGACCGACTGGACCCGGACCTGGTCTTCTTGAACCTTTCCTGTCGCCTCTTCTCACTGCTGTCTTTGCTTCCCTGAGAACTATCTTTTTCTCGTTTGGCGGTTGTCTTCAAATCAGTTGTCTTTGTTTGCGGAACTGTTGGTGGTTTGAGTGGCGGAGGATTAGCGATAATTTCCTGGACCTCATTGTATGACTTTCGGATGCAAATACTCATCGCTGTCTCTCCTTGCTATGGGTCAGACAATACACAATTAGATGTTTTGAGTAATTACTTGGGAATCGCATTTAGTAGGCATTAGCTGTGAGAGACTTCTCAACGGTTTCATTAACACAACAGTGATTAATAATTTTCGGCTATAAGTCATTGCCACTCATTCACAAACATTAGTAAAACTTTGAATTACTCCATAGAAAGGGTTATTATCTGATTATGCAATTGAATCATCTTTACTGTCTAGACTAAAATTGATTAACAATGCTGCTTAATTCGGCTTTTTTTATTAACAAGAACATATTTTTCTATCAATTTTATTAATAACTAGAATTTTATTAAGTATAAATAATTCAATTTTATTAACTACAGTATTTTCGGTTCAACCCCGTTTTTCCTAATTCCCAAAATTCCTAATTCCAAAGATCCTAAATATTTTGTCCCAAAAAACCTAATCCCAAATTTCCTAATAATATACGAAAATATCCCAAAATTC